>APFE031561861.1:570847-586053 GCA_000404065.3 Pinus taeda | reverse complement strand
CAACCTGAGAATACCCTTTTGCTACTAGTCTCGCCTTATACCTTTCGATACATCCATCAACTTTCCGTTTCAGCTTGAAGACCCATTTGCATCCAACAACACTTCTCCCTTCAAGAAGCTCTACAAGATCCCAGGTATTGTTCTTGGCTAAGGAATCCATTTCTTCTTCCATAACCACTTTCCATTTTTCGCTATCTGTATCATCTACTGCTTCCTGATAACAATAAGGTTCCCCATCTTCAGTAATCAAAGCAAAAGATGAAGCATAATCTTCATAACTTTTTGGAATTTTCCTTTCCCTTGTAGACCTTCTTAGAGCAACTGGTTGCTGAACTGGTTCAGAAACTTGCACTGGTTCAGAAGCTTCAACGGCTTCCTTTGTGTTTTCAACACCTTTTTCTCCAGAAGTTTCTCCTTCCTTTCGACTATCACCGAAAAGCCTAGCCTCCAACTGAACTCGTTGATTTGGCGATACCTGTTCCTGTTCAATTCTTTCAACAGTTGATTTTAAAAGAGAGGATTCATCAAATGTTACATCTCTACTAATGACTATCTTCCGCAATGTAGGATCCCACAACCTATATCCTTTCACTGCATAGTCATACCCAACAAAAACATAACATTTCGACTTTGGATCTAATTTTGAATGCTGATTTTTCGGAATGAGAGAATAAGCATCACAGCCAAATATCCTCAAATGTGAATAGTCACAAGACTGACCTATCCAAACTTCTTCAGGAATTTTACAATCAATTGCTACCGAAGGTGATCTGTTAACTAAATAACAAGCAGTAGATACTGCTTCTGCCCACAACTCCTTTTGCAAGTTAGCATTGCTGATCATGATTCTAGGTTTTTCCATAAGAGTCCGATTCATACGCTCAGCAACACCATTTTGCTAAGGAGTATAAACACCCGTTTTGTGTCTAACAATTCCCTCATCCTTACAGTATTGTTCAAATTCAACTGAAGTGAACTCACCACCATTATCAGTTCTTAAGCATTTAATAGATTTGCCTGTTCTTTTCTCTACCATTACTTTAAATTGTTTAAAGACATTTAATACATTAGCTTTTCTTTTTAGCATATAGACCCAAACTTTCCGGGAGTAATCATAAATAAACGTTAAAAAATACAGTGCACCTCCATATGACAAAACAGGGGAAGGCCCCCACAGATTAGAATCAATATAGTCTAAAACATATTTATTATTATGATTTCAAACTTTAAATCTCTGTTTACACTGTTTTCCATACACACAATGTTTACAGAAATCTAAATTCAAGGATTTCAGACTGGGAAGAGATTTATGTTTCATCAATATCTGAAGACCCTTCTCGCTCATATGACCCAATCGCTAATGCCATAGACGAGTACCTGCTTCTTCCTTTTCTACGCAACTACTGCTTCAGTGATCTGAGTACTTCCTTTTAACCTATAAAGATTTCCGACCTTTTCCACCTTCATAGCCACAAGGGATCCTTTAAATACTTTCAAGACGCCTTCCTAACCTGTAAACTTATAACCATCTGAATCCAACACTCCCAAAGAAATCAAATATTTCTTCAAATCAAGGACATGTCTAACACTAGTTAACGCTCTAACTGTGTTATCATACATCTTAATCCTGATATCTCCCATCCCAACATTTTGACATGACACATTGTTACCCATAAACACAGAACTACCGTTTACATTTTCATATGAGGTAAACCAATTTCTATGTGGGCACATGTGATGTGAAGCACCATAGTCTAACAGCCAGCTATCTAAACCCTGAGAGACATTACATTTAGGTGAAGTTTCATCTATCATACATAATTCTTCAGCAGATAAAACTTCGTCTATCATACCTGAATCGACCTGATTCGCTTCGTTCTTTAGGTTTTCGGATTCCTTTCGTTTCCAACAGTCCTTCTTCAAGTGTCCAATTTTATTGTAGTTCCAACATTTTTCCTTACACTTCTTTCCCTTCGATTTCGATTTGGAAGACCCCCTTGGTTTTCTCCTCTTTCCTTTGAGCCTCCTATAGCTACCATGGCTTCTGATGCAACTGTTTCAGTGCTGGATTTCCTTCGTACTTCTTCAGACAGGAGAGATCCCACGACTGATTCAAACTTCAAGGAATCAGTAGTGCTCAAGCTGATTGAAGTTACGAAGTGATCCCATGATTCAGGCAGAGAATACAACAAAGTTATTGCTTTATCTTCTTCCTGTATTTTAACTTCCATATCTGTTAATTGACATATTAGTGTGTTAAAAACATTCAAATGTTCTGCAACATTTGAACCTTCTTTCATTCGAAGACTGTATAACTGTCTTTTCAGATAAATTCTGTTGGTTAATGACTTTGTCATATAGAGTTTTTCAAGTTTTTCCCACAATCCTGACGCCATAGTCTCTTCAACAGAACTTCATCCGCTAGGCATAACCAGATGGTACTGAGAGCTCGGGCATCCAAGTCCTCCCAGTCTGAAGTAGTCATGGTTGCAGGTTTCTTAGTTGCCTCATCCAATGCCTTGTGCAACCCTTGTTGCACAAGCAGAGCCCTAACCTTAAGTTTCCAAAGAGCAAAATTGCTCTTTCTGGTGAATTTCTCCACCTCGAATTTTGCATTCAACATCTTGGCCATTTTTTTAGGATTTCAATCTTCAGTCCTTAAACTAGGGTTTTTCCTTTTCAGAAAAATAATCTGTCTTTGAACTAGAGTTTATATTTTTTTTCAAAAAAAAAAACTTTTATTTATTTTCAAACCCTTTCTTGCAAACCCCTTTGTTATTTTTTTCTTTTAACAAACAAAGAAAACCCTTCCTTTTTTTTTCTCCAATATTTGTATAAAAAACCACCCTTTTAAAAAAAATCTTTGACTTGATTTCAATCTTCAGCCTTTGCTTAAAAAAATTTCTGTTGAAAATAAACAATTCTGGAAACTCTGATCAATACCCAGATTTAACAGCAACTTGATTTAGCCTGCAGAACCTCGCGCCTCTCCACTCCCCGCAGGTTTCTCTTCAGGTGACACGGCCTGCCTTCAACGACTCTGGCATGCAAGTGCTCACGCAAAATCTGCCTGGTTCTAGCAAGCAGCACACAGGCACCTCAACGCGACGACTTCAGCAATGATTCCAGCAGGTTCATGCAGAGCAGAGAACAGCTCTTCACGCAGGTCACACAGTTTCTTCACGCAGCAAAGAAACACCCAGCAGGTCCACGCAAAGCAGAGAACAACTCTTCACGCAAGTCACAAGGAGGTCGACGCAGGTCTCAGGGAGGTTTCACGCAACAAAGGAAAATACCTCACGCAGGTCTCAGGGAGGTCGACGCAGGTCTCAGGGAGGTTGCCTTTCACGCCTCCTTCACAAAACAAATCAGAAGTTTGATTCCTTCTTCACGCAAAGCCACAGGTTCACGCAGGGACAGCTCCTCAACTGCTCCAACCGTTCGACAGCCACCAATCGACAGCTCCTCCTTGTCATGCAGAGTCGCAGGTTCACGCAGGGACAACTCCTCAACTGCTCCAACCATTCAACAGCCACCACGCTTTTTCTTCAACGCACAGAGGTTCACGTAGGGAGACAGGCTCTTTCACGAAAAAAATACCTCACACACAACCTTTCACGCTTCACGTAGGGTTTTGGACTCACGCCTCACGCTGATATAGCTTCCACCAATCGCTCGGCCCTCGGAGCTCTGATACCATTTGTTGTATGAATAACTAAAATAATGAAGAAAAACAAAGAAACTAAACAGAATAACCAAGACAAGAAACTGAATTTGGATTGGAATTTGTTATTCAACAATGATTCTCCGCACATTACATTTCATGGGCATTTGTTAGTTTTATATCATCGATCGTCATTATATAACTGATATTTCGGTATAAAAACTGTCTAGTTACATTTTACCCAAAGTTACTAATTCGTTGTCAAACTAACAATGGTGTGGCCAAGCATTAAAGGCGAGAAAGAGATGGTTATCTTCCATCCTTTTCAAATATCAATGATATGGATGCTTTCCTGCAGAAATTGTTAAACTTCAATCCTATTCATAGGAATTTTTCCTTATCACCATGGCTCAGGAACAGATTCCACAAGATATGCTGAATGGTTTATATGGTCCAGAGAAATCTTATCAAATAGGCATGATGATAATGATTAGAAAGACAATGATGCAAACATCATAATTGTGCAGTGGAAATATTGTGTATATCCTGCTTGACCATCTGACCACAAGTACCATGACTTCATAATTTTTTATCTTCCTTATGCCATTTTTTACTACAATTAGAAGATTATCAGTGGTGAGCCCCAGTATCACAGAAATAATGCTACAACTCCTGAGACTCCCTTCTTTAATTTTATCAACCCGGTCATTCGTAACAAACTTGGAAGCGACGGTGCTGTATGCACAAGTACTAGCTCTTGCCGCAACTGTCACTTGGTTAGCTGGCACAAGTCCGCTAGGAGCTTAAACCAACTTCTATGGGCTCTTAGAAGAAGCTTTTTAACTGATGGATGAAAGCCAACTCAAAGGAAGCTAATCTACTTGTGGAAAGAAAGTGAAAGCCCAAAAGAAACACAAACCCTAGCAAACCCTAATTCTACCAGCGAGTCCTATTGATGCAAGAAGGAAGATGAAAGCTACTGAATGAGATGCCATTGACTTCAGAAGATAAAATGCATGTGTCTAAGCTACTTTTATAATGAAATCTGAAGAAAACATCTTTCTATATTTTTGAATGACGTTGTAAGATTATTATGCATGTGCTTTTACTGTTTTTTACTGTGTAGAGGTGGATCGGTGGAAGGAAATGCTTGCAGGAGATTGGGAAGGTTAGAAGAGGTCCTAAGGGGTCCCTAGCACCCTTCCTAAGAGTTTCACAATGATCGGATCTCAAGAAATTGCTTTCGTGAGCTTCTACAGGAAGTCTGCAGGGGTTCTACAGGATGTTCTGGAATTTCTACAGGATGTTCTGTAATTTTCTACAGGATATTTAGAAATGGGATTTTGGAGGATGGATGAGTGAGGGAAGATGTAGGAATGGATATGGAGGTAGGATAGGGGTCTGAAGTGGCCCAGGGACTGGTGGATGGAGTGGTGAGAAGGTATAGATGGCCGTATTAGCTCAAAGAAGGCTGAAACAATGGTTGCACAAAAAGGTAGGGTTACGTGGACAAGAGGACAAATGTGAAATGAGGAACCTAGTTAGGAGATGGAATAGATAGCTCTAATGAAGCTTGGATCGATGAAAGAGTGGTAGAGATGCTCTGCACTGTGCACTTTCAACTGAACCAATAAAGACTTGCAAGTAATCAAAGTCCTAGCTAATTTAATCTAGCTAACAATGAAGTGAATGAATAGCATCTTTATTTGAAAGAGAACCATATATATCAACTATGCAATGAAACATTTCAGAGATCTGAACATGTAACCAGCTTCTGCAAATGAAAATAATACACTAAGGGTTGCATGGTAAAGCAAACTAGTGTTTTTGTTTGGGACAGCACAGTTACTTCAATTCCAGCCCCTGATCCAATAAGGAAGAGGTGAAACCGAAAGTGTTGTTGACCCTTTTCTGGAGATTTTTTCCCTGTTATTAACTTATCAAACAAATCTGAACATGAAAAGCTACTTTAATCATAAAAAACAACCTAAATAACAAAACAATATTTAAATCTAAACAACAGATTTTATTCTAAGAATGCAGCAAAGACACATGAAAGTAAACAAAGGAAGTACTGGGCACTTGAGATGGGCCCAACCCCAAGAGCTACAGCCTCCTAAGAGAGATTTAGAGCTGGTGCAAAGCTGGATTCATCTTTATTGAGAAAGAAAATAAGAATTACATCAAAACTGTCCACAAGGAAATCTTGAAAATGTGCTGAAATGCAGAGCTAAACTATTGCCTAAAGAAATACTAAAATTGAACTACAAACTAGCTAACTTCTTCCTACAAAGTGACTAACTACTGGCTAATCCAAATGAGGCCCTAAGCCTTCTTATTTATACAAATTGAGGACCCCAATAGTCCTCCTAAACTTCTCGGCTGCCCAAAACTTGCAGTTAACAACAATCCTACTTGACTCGCTTGGCTGCCCTTGTGATAATTGATTTGGTGGCCCTTGAACTCCGAGTTGATGGTGGAGAATTCAAGGTAAGGGCCCATAAATGAAGGGGACACCTTCCTAAAAATCCTCTCTACGAATTTGGCTGCCAAGTGCTCATTTAAACCTTTGATTTTGTCTCCAAATTGACCAAAAAGACTACACAAAACACACATTAGACTTGTTGGCATAATGACTAACCCAATTCACTCTATTAGCATAAATATAATAAAAAACATGCAATAAACTAATGAGAATGGTGGATTAAGTCGAATTAGGAGGCTGAATGAGCCCATATAATTATCCATTTCTAGGGCTCATCAGCCTCCCCGCCCAACATCCTCTGCACAACAGCACCCTGTACTACTGCCCATGGCCTTGCTACTGCCATTGTTGCATCCGTACGGCAACTCCCTGTGCATCCGTGTTGCTGCTGGTCCATCCTCCCAACACTGCATCTGCACTGCATTCCCCTCTTATCATGCTGCATCGTGCTACTGCATACTGCTACTGCACTGCAACTCAATTACTGAGAAGTAAGTAACTGATCCAACCAGCTACTGGCATCCTTGTCAGGCTAGAAACACTCCCAATGCTGAAACTCCACATGCCGCTAACAAGTGATCCCTCTACTGACCTCTGTGTTGCTGCAATAACTCCCTGCATCTCGCACCGTTGCAAACCTCTTTGTGCCATTGTGCACTGTTATAACACTCTTTGTGCCTCTTGCGTTGTTGCAGACTGCTAGCCTCGCGTTGCCTGGGGACTCATGCACTGTAGCACTCTCTGCTGCTTCATCCGCATCCGTCTCTATCGACATCCGCTAGTCCGGCTACTCTCTCTTCAAGGCTCCCGTAGAAGTGTATAATCCAAGAGATTGGGTACCTCAAGGATCCTGCCCCTCATCGCTTGTAGTCCTCCTGACTACAGCTCGATGTCTTCCCACCTCTTCTCTAAAGGTACATGAGCACTCATGGAACAATCGTCATCCTCCTCGACCTCCTTCTCCGCCTTCACTGGCGCTGCCTTAGAGTCAGACGTCTCTCCCTTAGACTTCTTCTTCGGACACTGGCTCGCATAATGACCCAGTTCCCCACAGTTAAAGCACTTGACCTTGGAGAGGTCCTTTTTCTTCCTCTTCTCCTGCTTTCCCGTAGATGCCAGAGTTGCATCTTTTTCCTCTTCCTTTTTGATCTGGACTCCTTTGTTGCTACTTCTCGTCTTGCTCAACTGCTTGATCTCCTCTTGGCGAAGAGCCGCCCACAATTCTTCCCAATCTGGAAGATCCGCCCTGCCGAGTATGCTCTGGACAAATGTCTCCCACTCCTCGGAGACTGCGTTAAGTGCAGTCCTTACCAACATCTCCTCATCCGGTGTGGCCCCTATGGAAGTCAGTTGGTCTCGGATCTCCTTCAATCGACCGAGAAAGTGATCTATCTGCTCCCCATTCTGCATCTGGTATGACCACAGTTGATTCTCAAGTAACATCTTCCTTTGCATGGAAGTATGTTGGTACAAATTCTTCAGGGCATCCCACATTTCCTTTGCCGTCTCCTTCTCGGCAATATGTTGGACCACATGATCCTTGACCCCATCAAGGATGATTCATTTCGCCCTTGTCATTGCCTCCTACTTTTCATTTTCAGTCGGGTCAATTGGGATCGTCATTGTTCTCAAGGCGAAGGTCTTGATGCGATGTCTATCTAGAATGGACAGGACCCTGGCCTTCCAGACCACAAAGTTGGATGCCCTGTCCAGCCTGTCCTGATCCCTCAACCCATTCATGGCATCTCTTTGCTCTTCTGTTGACTGCTCCGAGTCTCTCTACTTCCCTCTGGAAGTTCTCTCTTCGAAACCTGCTGAGTCTCTCTACTTCCCGCCTGGAAGTTCTCTACTAGACTCCCTCTGAGTCACGATTTCCCTTCTGGAAATCCTCCTGCCAATTGTCAAGTTGCACCTCTCCGATCTTTTGTGCTCCTGCAACACTGATCTGGATTCCTTGGCTAGAAATCCGCCTCGGTAGCAACTCCCTCTACCTTGGTTTTGCCCTGTTAGGTATTGTTCTGCCCATAGTAACCCACCAGCTTCGCTCCCGCAAACTGCCCACAACTTCCTATGCCCTAGCAACTGAAGGACTGAGCCTCTAGACTTTGCGCAATCCCGTCACTGGCAAAACAACGCCCTCATCCAACTGCGTCAACCTTCCTGGTCTTTGCGTGAGCCTCTTTCTGCCCTCCTCAGCCTCTGCGTTGACCTCTCTCTGGCTTGGACTGATGACGCAGTCCCTCTGCGTCAACCCTTCTTCTGTCGCTTTCTGCAAGGATCAACTTCTGTCACTTGGGATAGCTGATTCTGCTGCAAATGCTCTGCTTAGCTGATGCCTTCAGCTCTCCTGTGATCTGCAACCACCCTCTAATGCCATGTTGAAATTTCTAAGTATTACCCGTTAGAAATTTAATCTGTATTCTTCTGGTTCATTTCTTCTACTTGTTAATTCTAAACAAGTTATTTAAAACATATAAATAACGAAATAAATACAATACAGTCTCAACATCTACAGATCAACAATTGAAAGAAAACAAACACACAAGTGACACTATTATTTTTGGACAATCGTCCCTGGAAAAACCCAATGCGGGAAAACCGATTCAACTATTCTAAGGGTTTATTATTATGTAGTATTGTTGAAGTTTCTAAGTTTACTTAGTTTAGAAACCCTTCATGCACTTTTTCTGATTTATTCCTACCTACTTGTTATTTTTCTTTAACAAATTATTTACAAAGTAAATACTGAAAATAAACTCCAGTGCATGCTCAACATATTACAGATCAACAACTAAAAGAAACAAGAACAAAAACACCACATGACACCATTATTTTTGGACCAATGTCCCCGGAAAAACCCAATGCGGGAAAACCGGTGCAGTTATCTGGGGGTTTTTTTATTAAGAAATATTAGAGTACAATCTGGGTGCCGAAACTGGCCTACCCAACAGAGAATTTCCTTAGCAACTATACCTCACAGTTTGAGAGAAATCTCCTGGTTGAAACCCCAAAAAATCCTTTCGACAGCTCCTCAGCACAAAACTGCTCTGCAACCCCAGCATCTGCCCAATCTGGATTGTGTCAGCCCCTCTCTGTCTCACGCTGGCCTTGCGTCAACCTTCTGGGCCTCTGCGTTAGACACGTTAGTCTCTCTAGTGCTCTGTGCAGCACTTGGCTGCCTTTGCGTGGCCCTGTGTGAGCCCTTGCTGGCTTTGCGTCACTCTACTTGGCTGCTGCGCTGCTCTCCCGGCACAATCTCTGCCTTCTTTGTTTCTCTGTACTCAATGCCCCTCAGCTGCTTTCCCGATCACTGATTCTATCTCTCTTAGCAAACCCCGCTCTAGAGAAAAGAATGATTGATCACTCTAGTGTGTTCTCCAAGTGATCCTCAAGCCTCCTCTAATACTTTGCTCGTTAACATATCAACAACCGAGATTAAGGCTCTAATCAACGGTTAAGATTAGATCTGGCTTGATCCATTTCTTTTGGACCATTCTAACACAGATTCATATTAATACACATTAATATTTTATTTTCCTTAAGTTTAAACTTAGGGATTCCATTAAAAATATTAATTATTTTAATATCTCCTGATTTGTTTAGAATCTGCCCAGACCCTTTCTGGGTATTGGAGATCTCATGTGCCCCAACCTCTCCACCAAATTTCGTGGCTAGAGCACATCCGATGCCACCCCAAATCAACAAGTATTTCCTTGAGTACAACTGGGTGCCAAACTGGCTCACCCGACAGAGAAAAACAACCAACAATAATACCTCTCTATTCGGAAACAGGTATTCAGAAAACCTGTCCCACGAAACCCTCTCCAGCAACTCTGAAGCACTGCGTTAGTCTGCTGCTGCTCTGCATCAGCCCTCTGAGGCATTGCGCAGCCTCTGGGACCTTCTGCGTCACTCCTGTTGCCCTTTGTGTGGATGATGCAGGCCCTCTGGCTTCTGTGTTGTCTTTGCTGGGCTCTGCGTGGCTTGCTCTGGCTGTTGCGTTTCGCTCTCTGCCTCTGCGTTGGTCTCTCGACACTATCTCTGCCTCTCGTCCAGTACTCACTGCCCTTCGCTGCTGATCATTGATTCAATTTTTCTTAGCAACCCTGCTTTAGCAAATCGAATGACTGATCACTCTGGTGTGTTCTCCAACTGACCGTCAAGCCTCCTCTTATACTTTTCTTGTTGGTCCTTCAACGACCGAGATTAAATCTCTAATCAACGGCTAAGATTAGATTTGGCTTGATCCATGACTTTTGGAACCTTCTAACCCAGTTTTATATTAATACCCATTAATATTTTATTTTTCCTAAGTTTAGACTTAGGAACTCCATTAAAAATATTAATTATTTTAATATCTCCCAAACCGAGTACAATCTACCCAAACCATTTATGGGTCTTGGAGATCTCATGTGCTTTAGCTTCTCCACCAATTTTCATGGCTAAATCATATCTGGTGCTACCCCAAATCAACAGTGGTGAGATTACATATTAAATTAGTCAATAAGTTTAGTCTTAGTGTGATTCCCATTGGTGAATTAATGGGTAAATTTTTCTAAAATAGTCAACAAGTTTAGCCTTAATTTGTTTGCCAGTGGTAAATTAGTTAAAAAAATTCATGCAACAACCAACAAGGTTCCCACATGTCTCTTCTTATTGTGGGAATTTTCTCCAATGGTTGTTGAAATTTGGTACCGGAGGACAAGTGGTTTGTAACAACTCAATTAATTGACCCATTAATAAAAATTTTACACTTTAGAATATATGAAGGTATCTATATATATACATTAAACTTTATAATATATAGTTAGACTTTAATTTAAAAGTGACTTTAAGTGATAAAGTTACTAAGTCTAATTTTAAAGTGACTTTTATAAAGTCAATGAAAAATTAGAAAGGAAAAGTGACTTTGGAAATAAATGACTAAGTGGTCTTTATTAAAGTGGGTGAATTAAAAAATAGAAAGTGAGACTTAAATGTGCATTTAATCTCAGCCATTGATCTAAATCTATCTCAGCCATTGGATTTAGGGATCACCCAAAAGTCACTTAGGATTAGATTAAAGGAGGAAAAGGAGGCAAAAAGTTATTTATTCTTTCATGAGCAGATTGAGAGAAGGAGAGCAAGAGAGCAAGGGATATTTTTGGACAAGGAGGAGAAGGAGACAACAGCTTGGCACACATTCCAAGGCAGCAGTTGAGCAGATTTGTACAGTTGATTCAGCACACAGTGAAAGGCTGATTTTGGCACGATTTTCTAGAAATCCGTACAGATGGTTTGCACAGAAATCGAGGAGTGGTTTGCACAGAAATCGAGGAGCAGTTTGCTGTTTTTTTGCATGCAAATCAAGGTCAGTACAACGCATTTATTGCACTTCGTACAACGCATTTAATGCAGGCCGTACAATAGCATGTAAGGCTGAAAGTGGGCATGAAAATCGAGGAGGCCGTACAACATTTATTGCTGTCCTGTTTGCTGTAATTTCCAGTTTGCTGTGAGGCACGGGAAAAGAGATAAGTTTTAAATTTGCTTGCTGATTTTTCGCTGAATATTTCTCACTGTAAAAAAGACATTTTCAGAAATAAAGAAGAGCTCTCGAACTGGTTTTCCTCAAGAGTTGTAGGGGGTTTTTCCAGAGTCACATTGACCAAAAATCACTGTGTTCAAATGTGTTAAATCGCTGTTTGTACCCGCTGATTTTTTTATTTCTGCACTTTCCAGCATTCTGTAAAATTTCCAGAATTTGTGTTTTCAGCAAAAAATTATTTTTCCAGTTGTTGAATGTATGGATATGGGAAATGGCATTTAACTATATGGGAGAAATAAGGTGAAACTGAAAACCGGGGTGGGAAATGAGAAATTTCTACAATGGTAACCGATTCTATTCAATAGAAGTAGATCTTGCAAGAAATGTTCCATGGATATCAAAGTAACCTATTCAAAACTGATATGGACATGTCCATCTTAAAAGGATATGGTGGTTACAACCATTTCAAAGGATGTGTGAAGGCATAGGTTGTTTAATTGATATTGGACTTATCCAATAGTAACTTCAAATCGGTGCTTTTTGTGTTGTATAATTGTATCCGCTCTTAGTTCCTTCTTATTCATGTTGTAGAGGTCTTAGGATGGCTTTGACCCTTGTCAAAAATGCCAAAAACAGATCCGAGGCTCTATGTGCAACTTTTGCAAGAAAAATATCTTCAAAAGTACCATGATATTTCAAGGTTTTGCTCTGATCCACTTCCATTTGTTTTTATGACTTATCCCCTGCCTGAGCACTGCCTTTCCATTGATTATGTTCATGTTTTTGCTTCTCAATGCTGGATTGATTACCCTAATAATTCAGGTGTTGGGCCTGTGTAACACCCCACGTTGGGCATTCATCCACAAGGCCAACCTACTCCACTGATAGTGTTGATGTATTAATATTGTGCCTAAGCTACAATAGTCTATTTTCAAAAAAGTTCACAAAGTATATACTGATACCTGATTCTCAAGTGACTGATGTGCCATCTATTAGACGAGAAGAAGACATGCTTTACAGGCTGCAAAGATAGCAGGGCTGATCTCACAATGTTGTTATAACTGTGATTCAAAACAGCCTTACTAGTAGGTTTATCAGAACTTTCAACAATTATGTGATGATGGAATAGGGCTGTGTAAGCTTCCAATCAGATCTGCTTTTCCAAATAACACATGGCAATAGTAATCACAGTAAAATATCCATTATGATCCCAGATTATGCACAGGACTTTGATATTACTCTCTCTTGCAGGCTCATGCATCAATATAGTATACATATATATCAGATATCTTCAAACGGAAATTCTATATACATATATATCAGATATCTTCAAACGGAAATTCTAAGTGTTTCTATCTAGCACAAAACATAAATTCTGTCCTCAGATTTGCTGCAGGAATGTGCCTTGAAATGGTGACATATATATTGTGGCATATTGTCACAACAATTCTTAGTTGGGCCTCTCTTTGATAACCCAGAATGATGCTGGAAACTGCTTCTTTACTTTCAGCTTGAAAATGCTCAACCTTCTTTACAATAAAATAACAATTTTCTCCAATGGATAATGATAAAATATTCCATTCTCAATATCCTAAACCAATCTCCATTAAAATTGCATTTCCTTTTTTGAATATTTAGTGGAATTTGGAGAGATTAAACCTTGTATTGTGCTCCTTCATTACAAACAAAACTGCATAACAGGTCCCTAGCCCTATATTATTTAATTTATTTTATGTGTGCCTACTATTTGGACTGTTTAGAACTTACTATAAGTTGGATTGTCATCCAACTTGAAACAATATAGACAGCAACCTTATCATAAACAATGGGTTGCGGGACTAGTTATATTTTGATATTTCTCAAATTTTTACTTTCATTCACTAGTTTGAGCAAGGTAACTAGGTTTACATAAAACGACTAGATAAATGAAATATTTGAAGCACTAAATACACTAAAATGCACAATTCCAACAGCCTAGACTTTTGCAATGGAATATGCAAACCTTCTATTTTTGGGTTTGCTTTGCCTTTTCTTGAGCTTAGATATGTGGCTAAAACTATCTCTGTAGTCATCCACGTGCTTTGGGAGTGCAACTTGCAGTTTAACTATTGAACTATGTTACTTTTATTACTCCACTATGACCTTACATTGACTCCCACATTAAGACCTTGTTTAGTGGTTCCATGCGGGTTAAACAAACTATTGGTGGGTTGGATTCACTCTTCCTTGAGAAAGATTGGATTCTTTTGACCCTTTTTCTTTTCCTTTTGTGGGAGAAATGTTCCTTCTGTTGCTGCAAAATCTAGCAGGCCTTGTAGAGGGCTACACTACAAGGCTATCACTAGACCAAGTGACAACAATGGGCCAATGGCCCACTGTCACCATTGCTGAAACCCCCTACTCTTTATGGACTTTAACCAATAGGAGGAGTCCTGGTATTAGGTCTCCTATAAGAAATATTCTAGGTATAAAGGTATTAGGATGGCCAGGAGGCTTCTAAGGGAAAATCTCAGCTTAAGTACAAGGCTCTAATGAGGGCAATTCGCTTTCCTCAGAGAGACTGAACTTGTACAACACAAGGCTTAGTGCTTGATTAGTGGCTTGAGAGTTGTGATTGCCAAAGTTCAAGGTATAGAGAAAGGGTTTCCCACAATGTATTTCAGCAAGGATATAGCACATGAAACCCTCAATAAGCCCCAAGTTGAAGCTAAAACCAAACTAGGGTTTTACCCTACGGAAAACAATCAGGGCAAGGAAATGTATGGACAAAATTGGAATAAATGGCTACCAAAGTGAGTGATTTTGTGGCAACCACCCTACCCTTGGTATTTAGACTTTCTAAGAGCCAAAATTTGCCTTCCTAGCCAATTCTCACTAGGCCCTTAGTGACCGATTGGCTTTAAGAGGGCCTATGACCACAAAATCTAGCAGGCCTTGGAGAGGAAACCCAACAAGACAAATAACTAGACTAAGTGTTTACAATGGGACAATGGCTTGCTGTCACCACAGTCAAGGTCCCCTATTATTTATGGACTTTCATTGATGGGAGGAGTCTTGTAGAATTATGATCACCTATGTATGGTATTCTAGGGTTTAAGGTGTAAAGTGATGGATTAAGACCTCTCTCGAAAGACTCAAAGTTATGGTTAATGCTTCAAAAGGTACTTAGCTTTCTATGAGATACCTAGGAATAACGGGCACGAGATGTAGGGTTTCGTAAATTTGCTTGGTTTTAGGTACTCCCAAGATCAAGGCAATGATGAGAAAAGGCTTTTTACGATATACTTCAACAATTACTAAGCACACACAACCTTCAAATAAGTCCCCAAGTTGAGGAAGAATAGCTAGGGTTTCTGTTAAGATATGGTATGTTCTATGCTTATAACAGTTTACTTCTTTTTCTTATTATATTCCATCGATTAGCAATCACATGTACATAAAGTAAAGTGCAGATAGAACATTAAAAGATCGACAGAAAACAAGCCAAGACAAGAGACACAAGATGTGGGGCTAGCCAGGGCAAACCCCAC
>APFE031561861.1:509863-564430 GCA_000404065.3 Pinus taeda | reverse complement strand
ATCGGAATCGGATGATCTTTATATCAATCCTACACCTCTCGACGAGAGGAATTTAATAAAAATATTATCAGCCATGAATAAGATGACCCACATGAAATTTTGCCCTGGTTGCCAATTTTAACAGTTTCCCTTTTAGGGCAACACCTAGGGCAAGAGATTTTATGGGCAAAATCTGAGTGGATGCCCACCAAACTTAGAGGTTAAGTAACCAAGACCCTTAGCTTGATGCTTAGGATCTCAGATTCCCACAACACCTCTCCCAAGGCAATTTTCTCTAAGCCCTAGTTAGATGTCCTACCTTTAGAGGACTGAAATTTTTAAGAGAAGGTTTATGGAGAAAAGATGAGGTTGACCACCAAGGACTTGGATTAGTGCCTTGTTCTTTGGGCATATGGAGTCTAGGAGGCTCAAGATGAGCTCAATCATTTCTAAGGAGGCTAAAAATTGATGCCCTAGTTACCCATTCCCGACATATACCCACTTCAAAAGATAATGGCGTTTGATGGAGAGTTCAAGGATCCCTCCATTAGGAACATTCATTACATGTCATACAATGAATAACATATGCAATACTCAACTAGAAATCTTTTTAGAAATTAATGTTCAACAATTAGGGCACAATTTAGTATTCTAGAAGCAACAGTTCCATACATTTAGACAATTTCAAGAGAAAATTTCATCAATTAAACACTTACAAGACAACATATAGTATATCCATCCATTATCCAAAGAAATAGCTCCAAAGACAAGTTGAATTAGCTTCCAAACATTGAAATGCATCCAAGATACTCCAATAGCCAACAAAGAAACAAGTTTGAATTCTTCTAAGAGGTTTGAATTCTCCAACTGTGATGATGAGAGAGTCAAATGAGCTCTCTCTTATTTATACATGTCTTATGATCTCTAATACAGCTTAAGAGCCCCTCTAATTGTAAAATAATGGGCTTGATACTAAGTGAGGTTACATGCCAATCTCATGGCCAATGCAAAACATAAGAATTAACCCACAAAGGAGGCTGAAATGCTGACTTCATGCTTGCATAGGCCCTTTTATGGCATGCTTTGGGCTCGTTTAGTGCCAAGTCGAGTGTAAAGGGCTCTATTGCCACACAATGTAGCAGGGGTCCTAAGATGTAGTGTCCCAAACGGAAAAATACAATAGATAACAAAAGCAAAGAACTAGCTACAACTGTAGAATTCAAAAGTGCACAATCATACACATTAAACATTGAAATATGAGCAAAAATTCTGAGCCATTATATTAATATGGGTAAATCTGAGTACAACAAATGAGAGTAGAGGAATTTGGCCTTGCTACTGCAAGCTATGACAAGAATTGAGGTGTGAATACAATGCTCAAATGCTAGGAAGATTCCCTAGGAAGACTGTGCATGCCCAGGAAGAACTGCTAGTTGCTGCTAGAAGAAAAGTGGAGAAAATGCTCTGTAAGGTGCTCAAAATGAGATGAAATTGGGTGAACGACTTCCTCACAAGAAACCCATAAAAACCCAAAAATATCTCATGAACAGAAGTGGTGGAAATGGTCCTAGAGTGAACTACGCCTTTCTCCAATAGTTTCTATTGCTGATTGCTGAATGGAACTAGGAATTCTACCCTCAGAAGTGCTTAGAATATTCTACAAAATTAATCCTAGCCTCCTCTCACCAAACCCACAAAAACCTAGAAAGGGTTTGGGCTAAATCCACCGATCCCTGATGACTCCCAACAAGTGTGAATTGCTCACTTTGGCTAGAAAACACCTCATAGTTTTGATGTTGTTGAATTAGGTCCAAATCCATTGCTGAGAATTTCCTCATGCTCTTCTACAAATTTATCTTCAGAAGCCTAGCCTTTTTCCAACCCCTTGCTCCAAGAATCAACTTTCTCGCAATGCCTGTGCAAGTTGTGTCCAGGGAACTCTGTGCACTCCCAAAATTAAAAAGTTCAGCCCAAAAAATAATTTTGATCTTTTCCTTGCAAATCCACTACAAAATCACTAGCGTCAATAGAGGAAACCACCTGCAAAATAGCCGGAACTCCAACCCACAATAGCTGATCCTCCAATGAGAAACTCGAACTGCCTCTGTGCCCCAAGTGTGTAAAACTGAGTGAATACCTACAATAAAGTTCTGTGGAAATCCTGAATTGGACTCCCCAAATTGCCTCACTAGGGAGACACTCAAAGTTCTTCGAAATGGGGGTGGAATTTCTGCTCAAAAGTTCCTTGTTCTGAACAATACAGGTTGTCTTGGCTAAGCATCTCAAGAGAACTAATTGTTGAGTTATCAAATGACCAAAGATATCAAATGGAGGCCTCCAAGCTCTATTTATAATTGTTGGCCATCTTTCTCTTGGTGTTCCCCACCTTCCACAAATTCGCACCCCTTCCTCTCTCTCTCTCTCTCACTTCTCACTAGTGTGAGTTGCCTCTTGGGTTGAATTTTCTCTCCTTGTGGTCCCCACTCTCCACTAAGGTTATAATTTTCATTTTTCTTCCTAAGTCCCATTGTCGGAAACGTCTCCCTTTTTCCAAAATGATATCTAATGCAGAAAATGAAAATTGGGGATAATACATAATAGGGGTACATAAGGGACAAATAGACCAAATGACAACAATGGGACAAAGATCCACTGTCACCTCAGTCAGTGTATCCTACTCTTCACAAACTTTCACCGATGGAAGGAGTCCCAACTATGTTGCAGGAAACGTAGGGCAAGGGGGCGTTTCCGTACGGAAACGGGTACGAAACGCTGAAACGCGTTTGGTACGGCCTTGAAACGCGTTTCAGGCCGTACTGCCACGTTTCATGAAACTGAAACGTGGCCAGTACGGCCTGAAACGCGTTTCAGGGCCGTATGACTCACGTTTCAGCTTTTTACTTGTGTTTCTAATTTTTTTTTTTTAGTTTGTTTTCTAATTTATTTTTAGGTTATCCTAGTGACTTCTAGTTGCTTCTAGATGCCTGTCTAAAGTTATAAAAGTGAACTTTTGCCCTAGTGTTGATATACAGTTCATGGTAATGTTAAATTCTTAAAGTAAAAGTGATATTCTCCTTTATTTTTCATTTTCATCCTTTTACTGAAATTTTTAACATTACCATGAAATGACTCAGGATGTTTGAGAGTGGTTTCACCCTCATTGGATTTCATATGGAGAAAGTAGAATTTTAGATCTCACTCAAAATCCAGCAGACTTATCTGTTTTTCTGGATTTCAAGATTGGGGGTATTGCAATGTTTCCATTGGATTTTATCATTTTTTTTTTGTGTAAATCAGATAGTTATATTATATAACAAGATAGAGTACAAAAATTCTGCTAATGCAGATGGACAACTGGGACAGATTAACTAACAGAACTGAGCAGACTGAAATACCAAGGGCACACCACGCAGGGCGGCAGCGACAAACTTTATTCGCATATACCCCGAGGGGCGTTACATAGTAAACCGATACATTGACATAGTTAAAACCAGAGAAAGCCAAAAAGATCTGAAGACCTAGAACAGAAGACAAAAAGAGCAGAGGCCGAGTCTAGATGTGCTTGCCCATCAGACTGATGGTGTCCAGGCCCATTTGAGCAACATGGGATTTAACTCTAGCTTGCATGGCATTGAGAATATTGTCGTCCTGCTCCGGTGCGTTTGAAGTCTGAGTAGAACAGGGTCCCTGGTTGATGGTGTCTTTAAGCAGCCTGCAGAGGAGAGTGAGCTTGCGGTCCACGACCTGGATGGCATCCTGAACCCTGGTTATGCGGCTGTCCAGAGTGTTGTTGAAGTCCAAGATTTTAGCCATTTGCGCGTCAGTCAAGTTCACTTCCGTGATGATCTTTGGCCTCTCCTTTTCCATGGATTCCAGCGCTTTGGCTATCAGTGTTTTGATGCGCCAGCTTTCCGCTCTGGTGCGCACGAACTGAGTAGCCCTTTTAGCTGGGGTTCCTGGATCATGCAGCCAGTTTACCTCTGCCGCAACCTCCTCCTCAGTTCGACCTTCTTCTTCTTGTTTAACCTTATTCTCCAGTTCCGCCACTTTGCGCTTATTCTTGGCCGTGGCTCTGGTTTCATACCCTTTCTTTGCTTCATGGAGGTCCTGATTTGCTGCCGCGCAGCGGCTTCCACTCACATCCATGACTTCCCTGTTATGCCTTCTCTCACTACACCGATTGTCGTTGGCAGTATTGTTATCACCCGTCACAAGAGCCGAAGTGGGATGAACTGGGTTGCGATGTCTTGCTTTATAGCGCTTTCGATTGTGAGATCGCCTGCAGGTAATGGCTGTCCCACTTAAGCTTCGGGTACTGCTGCCATAATTGGAAAATCGGTTCGCACAGACGAGACCAAGGCGGGCAGAATCCGGGAGGAGGTGGCTGCTCATGCCTTGATTGCCTTGATGCCAAGTAAGCTGTACGATGGAAGGATCATGACGGTGATTGGAAGTTGCGGAGGTGCTCTGTGTATTAGCCTGCTGATTTCCCCTGTTCCGAATGTCCCGTCCCTTACCTACATTAAGGTTTGTATTAAATGTTCTGGGAGCCTTGCCTTGCATAATCCTGCCCGAGATGACGGATTGGCTGGTACTGCTACAGTTGTTTCGATCACTTGAAACGTAACTATCGATACTTGTGCTGACATGCCGCCGCCGGGTAGTGCCCTGTCCTTGACACCCTGTCATACCATCACTGAGGTTATGGTTAGTGCTGATGCCGGTGAGTTCCTTCTCCCGGTACCTGGTGCTGGGGCCGTCACCCCTTATGAAGAGTCGACGTGGAAATTGTCCTTTTCCGCCAGCTGTTCGCATTTCACCTTGAGAGTAGGGCATTCTACGTCCTGCCAACAACTGTTCGTGATGAGGTGCGGGGTGTCAGCTCCGTGGTTTGCCAGGAAATCGGCCACGCCATTTGCCTTTCTCCTGATAGATTGGAAGACAGTGCCTTTCAGATCTCCTATCAATTCTGCTATGCTCTCGGTTGCCTTCGCCAATCTCCAATGTTTGGTGACTTTGCTGGTTTGAGTTCCTGCTTGGAGGCGCTGAGTCGCTAAGATTGCCAAAGAGGAATCCCCCTCTACTATGAAGTTACCCTGTCTGAGGGACCTAAGAACCTTCAAACCTTGCTCCATTGCTGCAAATTCCGCTTCATTGTTCGTACATTCCCCCAACGATCTGCAGAAAATGTGGATTATGTCTCCTTTGTGATTACGTATGACTCCGCCGATACCTGCAATGCCCGGGTTTCCCCTCGAAGCGCCATCAAAGTTCAATTTGAGACAGGCTTCAGGAGGTGGTTGCCAACTGTGGATTTGAGATGAGGTGCGGGCGTTATGACCTCCGGGGGGGCAGCTGCTGAAGGCTTCCAGTTGAAATGTCTTTAAGATGCGTAAGTCCTTTCCCGTTGGTTTATCCGTTGGGTCGATTTTGCATTTTGCCTGAACCAGCTGTTTGATGTTGATTAAAATAGATTCTTTTGCGCATTCAATACTTCGGTTTTCTTGTGTGAAGATTCGTCTATTCCTTTCTTTCCATATAGTCCACGTGATGAAACCTGGGGTGCATTTCCAAATGCTGCTGACACTGTTCATACGAGAGAACTTTTTCCTCCAATTGGTAATCGACTCCTGAATGGAGTCCCTGTTTCGATCTGTGTCTTCCAAGATTGCTTCCATCCAAAGCCATAACTAGGAAGCCCATTCACAGGAGTTGAAGAGGTGATTCATCGTTTCCTCCTCCTGTAGGCACATGTGGCATTTTGAAGGTCCCTGAAATCCTTTTCTTCGTAAGTTCTCCCAAGTTAGAGTTTTCTTCTGCATGAGAAGCCACAGGAAGGTACGTATTTTTGGCCATTGAAAGTTATCCCAAATTTTGTCGGCCCAAGGAACTGTGTCAAGATGTTCTACCTGTTCGATTATGCTCCTTGCTTCTTTAAGCGAGAATTCCCCGTTGCCTTTCGGTCCCCACCTGAGCTTGTCATCCTCAGCAGCAATTCTAATCTTTCTTTCGCGAATTTGTTGGTTTAGATCATGGATAACATGTTGAGGCATACCATACTGGTCTAGATCGAAAGCTTTCCACTCTCTCCATTCCGGGTCTTCACTGGAAGAGTTCCAGTAGTGGCTGACTCTGCTGTGGCCCTCTAATTGGTAGGCTAACATTAGGGGTAGGAGGGCAGGAGATTCTAATTTTGGGGATTGCTGCCAAGCATCCTCCCAGAAGAGAGCTTGAGTTCCATTACGAATTTCCCAGAAGCAGTAATCCTGGATGATGCTTCTGTTAGCTTGGACGTGATTCCAAATGGGGGATCCGTTGGGGTTATCCTGCAATCTTATGAGATCCAGATTGCTGCTGGTCGACCTGTATTTCTCCTTCCAATGATTAGCCCAAGGGAGGTTAGTGTTAGAAATCCATTTCCACCAGATTTTGGCTCCGCAAACTCTGTTGATAATAGAGGGATCAACCAGATTCAGGCCTCCCCTGTTCTTTGGTCTGCAAAGTTTTTTCCAGGCCACCAACGACCATTTCTTCTTTTCACTGTTTCCATTCCAAAGGAAGGAACGCTGAATGCTTCTTATTTGATCTAGGACTCCCTTTGGAGCGGGAAGGATTGAAAGCATGTACTGTGGAATGGCTTGGAGGATTGCTTTTGTGAGCACCAGTCTGCCTGCAAAATTTAGAGCTCTGTTAGTCCAGTGTTTGCATCTCCTTTCCATGCTGGCCAGGATTTTCTCCCAATGAGCCTTCTGCCAAGGTTTGAGAGTGAGGGGGGCACCTAGATATCTGGAGGGTAAGGAGCCTATTCTGAACCCCAGCAGTCTGGAGAGATGAGATTGAACCGCGTGATGGGTATTGAAAAAAAAGATGGTCGATTTGGAGAAGTTAATCTCCATACCCGAGGCTTTGCTAAAGAGGTGGAGAATGTCCTTGTACGCAATAGCTTCTTTCACTGTGGGAGTGCCATGTAGCATTGTGTCATCCACGAATTGTTGATGCGTGGTAGCCGGGCAGGACCTGATGGGCTGCAAACCTCTGATCTGGCCTTCATCTTTTTTCTTGACAATTAATCTGCTTAGGCCTTCCATAAGCATGACAAACAGGAAGGGGGAAAGAGGATCCCCTTGTCTTATGCCTCTTGAAGGGCTAAAGGGCGTGGAGGGAGTGCCATTTACTAGAATCGAATATCTTGTTGATTTGATAAGCTCTAATACCCATTTGATCCAGGGCTGACTGAAGCCAAAAGCTTTTAATATAGCTTCCAGGTAAGTCCAACTCACTTTATCATACGCTTTGGATAGGTCCAACTGCATTAGCATACCAGGTACTTTCCTTGAGTGGAGAGAATGTATCATTTCCTGGGCGAGCAAAATGTTGTCCAGAATCTGCCTGCCTTCCACATAGCCGGATTGTTCCTGAGAGATGATGCCCGGGAGTATCATCTTCAGCCTATTGGCGATAACTTTAGATATGATCTTATATATAACATTGCAGAGGGCTATGGGTCGGAATTTTTTCGGGGTGTTGGCCTCCTCTACTTTGGGAACTAGAGCTATAAAGGTTGAATTTAAAGATTTAAGTATAGTTTTAGATCTTCTTGAGTCCTCCACAATTTCCCAAATATCGTTCTTGACAATTTCCCAGCAGACTTTGTAGAAATTGATGGTGAATCCATCTGGACCCCGCGCTTTGTCATTAGGCATGCTCCTAATTGCCTCCTCCACCTCTTCCATAGTGATCCTTTTCCTTAGGGACCAGTTCTGCTCCTCTGTGATTAAGAGGGGAATGGCACTGGTTATTTCCTGAATGGCTGCCTCCCTATTGACACTTGGTTCCTGAGCTATGTTACTGAAGTGATTTGAAAGTAGCGCCGAAATATCATTGTGATTTCTAAGGATTTCTCCTTCACTGTTCTTCAGTTCTAGGATCTTGTTGGCATTCCTCTAATCTATTGCCGACCTGTGAAAAATTTTTGTATTTTGCTCTCCTTCCTTTAACCATAGCACCTGAGATTTCTGTCTCCATAATGTTTCTTCCTGCTTGCATCTGGTGTGCCATTGCTGAGTTAACTCTTTCTCTTGTTCACAGGAGTTCTCATCTCTCCTGCCTGCTATCCCTTCTATGTGAATTTGTTCCAGTTTTTGCTCTATGGTTGCTTTATCCTGAAAAATATTCCCAAAAACTGTATGGTTCCAATCTTTTAATTTCAATTTTACGTTTTTGAGACGTTTTTGCAATTTAAACATCTTGGATCCTTCTTCAGCTAAGGGTTCAGCCCACAATTTTTCCACCATGGTAAGAAAATTGGGGTGTTCTATCCAGAACTTCTCGAATCTGAAGGGTTTGTTCATGGGGGTTCCTGGAACCTCGATGATAAGGGAGATCGGCCAGTGGTCGGATCCTCCACTGGGAAAAATGCTTGACTCCATATTTCTCCCATCTAGTAATACATTCTCTGAGATGAGAAAGCGGTCCAGTCTTGAGGAGATTAGATTTTCACCACCCCTCCTATTGTTCCAGGTAAAGCTACCTTGCTTTGGGAATACATCTACTAAATTTGCATTGTCGATGAATTCTTTAAATTGTTCCCCATCCCGATTGAGCTTCCGGAGCCCCCCCTTTTTTCTCCATGAGGGAGGTGATCATATTGAAATATCCTCCCAAGATACAATTTGCTCTAGGGTGTCTTTCCATGAGTTTCTTCAAGGAGTCTAGGAAAACAAGTTTATCATCGAACCTCTGAGGACTGTAGATATTAATGCAGAGGAAAGAGGAAGAATTACCTATTAGAAGCATCTCCATGGCCAGGTAGTTCTTGCTTGCTTCTGCTGCGACTAGCTGGTATCTCCTGGTATCCCAGAAAGTTGCTAAGCCTCCTTTGCGTCCTTTGCTCTCTATCTCTAAAACCTCAAAGTTTCTACTTAGTTTGAGTCGTAATTTTTCAGTGAGGATTTTGTTGCATTTTGTCTCTTGTAAAAACATCATATTAGGATTATTTTTCTCCATCTGTCTTTTTAGAAGTCTTTGTTTGCTTTGACTGCTCATACCTCTTGCGTTCCAGGAAATAATCTTCATGATTAAACAGATTTAAAGAAGGACGGGTACTCACTTAACTGCTTGATCTGCCCCGCATTGATCAACATCTCCCCCAGGTCCTGCAAGTGTTCTCCATTTGTTTTGCGTCCTCTTCGGCGTTTGTTTACTGAACCAGAGATTTTGCCTAGGGCTATTCTGTGTTGATTTTTGCCTCCTTTAAAGACGCCGAGTTTGTGCTTCTGTTTTTCCATGATGTCTTTTTGTCGTGCTATGAAGAGGTCCTTGACCCTTCTTATCTCTTCTTCTGACGCTTTTTCAATCCCTTCAGTTTTCCATTTGTCCACCAGAGCTGATAAATCTAACCCTTCCATAGCAAGTGTTTCATCTAACTCCTGATCTTCACTCCCCGCTTCACTAGTTACCATCTCTGTCTCGAAATCCGACTCCTCTGTTCTGTCTTGCATTTGGACTTCACCGCTGGGCATCCCGGTTTCTTTGCCTTCCGCTTGGGGGTGTTCTTGTCCTACTTGCTCTGTTTCTCTGTCGGTTGTGTTCTTTTTTTCCTCTGAGTTAGTCTCTTGGTCCAGATATTCAAAGGGATTGTTGAAGAGATTCTTCCTTGTGTCTCCTTTGATATTCCTTCTTTTGTTGGCCCTCTGCCTGTGCTTTGGTTTGATAAAGTCGTTTTTGGCTTTGTTGTTCTGGGTTTTGTCTTCTTCTGCTTCCTTCTGGTTCAGAGGGCAGTCTCTCATCAGATGCCCATGTTCATAACACTTTTGACACCTGAAAGGTATGTGCTCATAATCTAATGCTTGGAAGTATTCCTCGTCCCTGTACTCCAGCCAGACTCCTTCATGAAGCGCTCCAGAGACATCCATTTCAACACAAATTCTTGCACAGGAAGTATATCTTTTTTGCAGGGTGGCTTCTGAGGCTTTGACAAACTTCCCGAGCTTGTTCCCTATTTGCTTCAGGGCGCTCAACCCCCAGTAGTCAATCGGGAGAGAAAAGAGTTTTATCCAGACTGGGACGCGGGTGAAAGATTCTTTTTCCGGGGCAAAGTTCGGCTGCCAGGGTCTCATGTATAATCCTGCTGAGGCTAGAAAATATGGGCCCCCCTCGAAAACCCTGTCTTTGTCTTCAATGCTTGTGAAAACTACCGTGAAGAAACCTCTTGCTCCTAAATGTAGCTACACATCTCCTTTAGGTTTCCACATCTGCCTTATCCATTGGCAGAGAGTTCTCTCCGTTGGCCAGATTCCCATGAATCTGCAGATGATGGCATGTTCAGCCATGTGCTCCCTATAGGTTTGTATATCCGGGTCAGAGATAATCACCCGTAGGCTTTCATTTTTCTTTGGCTTACAGGTGCTGCTGGTGGCCCGAGTCTTGTTGGGGTTAGTGTTGATCTCCCCCTCCTTTTCCGATTGCCTTTTGTTGCTGTCGTCTTGTTCTTTGTCTGTTTGTGGGTCCGCTTCCCTCTCTACCGCGGGCTGAGTTTTCTCCGCAGTGTTCTCTTGATTGTTGCCCTTATTCTGTTCTTCTGAAATTCTGACTTCTGCAGAGAAGACAGTCTTGTCAGACATCATTGGTGTCTTTTCCTTCTTGTTTCTACTGTTCATCCTTGAACTATTCTGACCCTCTATTCTGACTCCTTCCTTCATGTTCTGCATTCGTTTTTGCAGGATGACCTGTTTGAAAGTAGGGGTCCCACTGGACCCCTCTGCTCCCATCCAATTCGACAGCAGACGCCCCTTTCGAAACAATGCTACCAGTCTTGATCTTTGGTGCTCCAGGCCTGTAACAGTGCTGCCAGTCTTGATCTGTGGTGCGCCAGGCCAGAAACCCTAGCTCGCCGCCATCGCTCTCCTCGTCTCTTTACAAAACATATTTCAGTAAATATAATTAAATTAATAATTAATTAAAATTAAAATAATTAAAAATAAATAATTATTAAAATTAAATTAATTAAATTAATTAATAAATAGAATTAAAAATACGAAAATTAATACAATATATTAATAAATATATTATATAACCATAACCCTAATGAAAAAATAATAATTCCATAATAATTTTGAAATATCACAAAAATACAATTAAATTTACAAAACATAAAGAATAATTATATTAATTCTATCACAATTTTAAAACAAATAGAGCAATAAAAAATAATTTAATAAATCCTAATATTAGTCGGCTAAGCATATTATACATTTCTATATATTCTTAAAATACGAAATCATTAATACAAATATAATTAATATAACCATAACCCTAATGAAAAAATAATAATTCCATAATAATTTTGAAATATCACAAAACTACAATTAAATTTACAAAACATAAAAGAATAATTAAATTAATTCTATCACAATTTTAGAACAATTAAAAGTAATTTAAAACTCCTAATATCTGTTAGCTAACCATCTCATACATCTCTATATATTTGGAAAAATGAGACCAGTCTTTCAATAATTCTTTCACATCCTGAAGATGAACCACTGTTGTTGGTTCAAAACGTCGATAAAAAAGAAACCAAATGCGATGGATCTGGAAGATAATCTACATAATCATGAGATTCACAGAAACCTCAAAGACGAAATGACTAATTGTATGCATCAATCTAAAGGACTTAGTCTTAATTTTTGGGCAAAAGCAATTAACTGTGCAAATTACATAGTAAATTGCACTCCTACTAAGGTTTTAAATAATATCACTCTAGAAGAAGCATGGAGCTAAATTAAACCAGATGTAAGTCACTTTCGTGTTTTTGGAATTGAAGCATGGGCCCATATTCCAGATGAGAAACATAAAGCTTTAGAACCTAAGAGTGAAAAATGTATTTTTGTTGGATATTCTGAAGACGTCAAAGGATATAGACTTATTCCACTTAAGTCCAAAAATGTTATCATTAGAAGAGATGTAAAGTTTGCTAAAAATATATCGGCCTACGAGCCTAGTTCGGCGGATGTGCCACATCTCTCTATCCCTTCTACTTCTGAAAATATTTATTCTTCATATGATGATAGCGAGGATGACAATCCTCCCCCACCTTCTCAGTATCCTCCTTCAACTCCTAATCTTCCAAAATGTTTTTGTGTTACTCAGGATGCAGCAGGTGCTCTTGAAGGTGATCCTACAAATCAGTGTCGCACTCGTTCTCAGTTTGATAGAGCCTCTTCTTTACTGGCTCAAGCTCCAGCGAATTACGATCCTGAAACCTTTTACAAAATCTTCAAGCCATCCAGATTGGGACGTAGCTATGAATGAAGAATATTATTAATTATTGGAAAATGATACATGGGATCTTGTTCCTCTTCCAAAGGGACAAATACTTGTTAAATGAAAATGGGTTTATAGAAGCAAGTATGGACCAGATGGAAAGGTTGATAAACTTAAAGCTCGTCTTATTTCTAAGGGTTTTTCACAAGTTTAAGTCATTGACTATACTAAAACCTTCTCCCCTGTTGCCAAAATGAACTCTATCTGTGTTATGCTTTCCATTGCTGCCTCTTTCAAATGGGAAGTCCATCAGATGGACGTTAAATCTACCTTTCCGCATGGGGACTTGCATGAAGAAATCTATATGGAACAACCTCCTAGATTTATACAACCAGACTCCAGCCTTGTATGTCATCTTAAGAAATCCATTTATGGTCCCAAGCAAGCCCCTCGGGCTTGGTATGCCAAAATGGATAGCTTCCTTTTAGATACTGGCTTTTTAGGTGTCATTCTAACAATACTCTCTACACCTAGAAAGTGGGTAAGTCTCGTATCATTCTTGTTCTTTATGTTGATGATCTTATCCTTACTGGTATTGATCCCAACCTTATAAACCATGTGAAGTCCAACCTTAAAAATTAGTTTGAAATGATAGACTTAGGACACTTGCATTATTTTCTTGATCTTCAAGTCTTGCAATCCAAGGAAGTTATTTCCATTTCCCAGTCCAAGTATGACTGTGATCTTTTATGCCACTTTCACATGGAATACTGTAAGCCATCCCCTTATCCCTTTTCGTTTGGAGCGAAAATTTTAGTCACTTTTACTTCCCCTAAAGTTGATGCTACCTTATAATGTCAACTTGTAGGAAAAAATTTGTATCTGACCCATACTCGTCCTGACCTTTCCTTTGTTGTTTCCCTTATTGCTCGGTTTATGCAAAACCCACATGAAATTCATTGGAAAGAAGCTAAAATAATACTTCATTATGTTCAAGGTACAATTCAGTTTGGGATTCATTATAGTGCAGAAGCATCCCCTCTATTGTTTGGTTTCACTCATTCCGATTGGGCTGGTGACCTTTATGATCAGAAGTCTAGTACAGGTTATGTCTTCACTCTTGGCTCTGGACCTATTACATGGGATTGCAAGAAACAAAGTGCCATTTCTCTTTCTTCATCAAAAGCAGAGTATTGTGACACCATAGAAGCTAGTAAGGAAGCCTTGTCGCTTTGTCAGATCCTGTCAGAGTTTGGCTTTCAGCAGCAGCATCTGACTACACTTTGGTGTGGTAATCAAAGTTCCATTCAACTATGAAAAGGTCTAGTCCAACATCAGTGTAACAAACACATTGAAATACACATGCACTTCATCAGAAAGCTCATTCATGACCATGTTCTTGAAGTGCAATATTTTTCAAAACATGATCAAGTTGCAGACATCTTTACAAAGGCTCTCATAGAGGCGAAGTTTACTAAACTTTGATTTATGGTTGGAGTTTAGGAAGTTGTCACTAAGAGGGGATAGGCTCTAATGCCTCCTTCCTTCTCCTATTGTGTCATATTTGTACATCCTTCAATCTTATCCCAAGTTGTTCTTAAGGGGAGATGTTAGGATATTCTGACACATAGGAAATAGTTAAGTATAACTTGATCTTGTGTAGAATTAGTTAAAGTGTGTCTTTTACTATCTACTTCTCTAACATACAATCCAATGGTCACGATATACATTAAGTGATATGATGGTTCATTCTCTCCTCGATGTTACCGACACTTGATCCATGGATTAACACTCGATTGGTCCATGATCTCTATTTAAAGAGCATGGAGGGTCATTTGTAAGGTGACCGTTCATGAGAGAAGCTTATGTAAATTTTATTTATTTTATTAATAAATTGCCTGAAGTGGTCATGTTGGCTTAGGCCATGGACTGATTCCCTCTTTGAGGGTTTTAACCACGTCAAGAATACTAGTGTATTGATCTGTGATCTATTTGTGAGCGATGTCCTTTGGTGTTTTATCTGAGGAACTTACCCTGTAAATTACTACAATTGTCGCAACCAACTTGGCCTTTGTAGGTGCTACAAAGTAAAACACAAAGTATTTGATGGATGAGAACAAACAGGTTGAAAAGAACTTACAGGGTGTGAAGCAAGAAGTTAAATAGCTCCCAGCATAGGTCCAAATTGCATCTCTCGTGCAAGTATATCTAGAAAAACTTAAGGCAACCATACTTGGTGAAGTATTGACATTGGGAGAAACCATGTGGAGCCTGTATCAGGAACTTTTAAGCATGCATAAAGTAGTTGTTTGCTTGCATGACATGTAATATAGGTATAAGGATAATGCTAAAGCCCTAAAGGTTCTCCATAAAACCATTGCTGCCATGCAAGAGTCATAAAGGGGAGATGAACAATCACCCCCCTTTTCTTATAAATATATCCTTGTAACTCATGTAAAGGGATTTTGGGACCCAAGTTTTTGGCTAGGATTTTAGCTTAGAATTAGGAGCTTGTGAGTTTGTTGAGAGCCTTGGATTCTCCTTAGCATAGATGGAGTATAATTATTTGGAGGATTAGGTGTAGACTTCGTGTTCCACTATTGGATTGGTGGTTCATCAATGGTATATGTATGTTTGGAACTTTCACTTTAATAAAAGCTCAGAGCTGGCACATTTTCATGCATATGTTGTGAATATAGTAGGACAATTCTTGTTATGTTTGCATTATATGTTATTTCAATTACGATAACACTTTTGAAATATTTTGTTTGCATTAGTACAAATCTTTTTGAATTCATGTTGTTGTTTATTTCCATTATGGTTAACTTGTGAACTATTTTGCAGGATAACTTGTGATTTATTGTATGCTCGTGTGTTCCCTTCAAGTTGTGTACTATTACAGGCTTCTAAGGGGATCACTCATTTCCCCTCATCTATCAGGACCTTCATACATTGCACTTGAGCCTCTGCAGAGTTAGACACTTGTTCACCAAAGTCACGAATACACCACTCTACGCGTTATTGCAACCAAAGCACATTATTAAAACCCACTTCTTCGGCAACCGGGTTGTATTTTGGATGGGGATTCTACTCAAAAAGGTGTGAGGTATAATTGGAACTTCATATTGGGGAGAACCCCTGAATCTTGGCGGGTCTAGAACCATCAAAATTTCTAGTGCTAGAAGGAGGTCCAAACGACAAGCTAAGCTCGTGAAGTCAATTTGAACTTTTCTTATCTTTAATGGCTTCTTCCCACATCTTAACCCCGAAATGGTTTTCCAGAATCACAAATATGAAAGTGGTCATGGGAATAATCAATGATTTGTCGAATCTGAAATTTGATGGCGAGGGTGGAACAACCATTCTCGAGCATAATGCTCGCTTTCTTGAATTTTGCACTAAGCACAATATTCATTGTGATGATGTTGCTTGCAAGTTGTTTATTCTCACATTTAAAGAGCGCATCAAAGAATGGTGTTACACATTTCAAACCACTTCTATACACTCTTTTGAACATCTTTTCAAAGAGCTCTACCTCATGTTTGAAAGGTATGATTATAAATTTGTTTTTAAGAAAATCATGCATTTAAGAAAAGCACCTGGTTAATCTATTAATGATTTTCATGATCACTTTATTCATTTATGTTTTGATTTTTTAAGATGATATTGATTGGAAGTTAGTGAAATATAATTTCTAATTTCTTATTCATATTTTGATGAATCCAAAAGAATATGAATCTTTCAAAAGTATCCCAACACATACTAGTTATGGAGCTCCCTAATTCTACGATGAAGGAAGTTTTTGTTCCATGTTACTCTTGATCTTCTTCTCTTCAAACAAGTCCATTTACAAAGATTGAGGTTAGAGAGATTGAGACTCTATCTGTTTACCTCCCACCATCTTCTCCCACCTCACATATTCAGAATTTAAATGCAAGTTTCAACTGTGAATCTAATTTTTGTGGTGATGTTCTTTCTCCTCGCCCTCCATCTGTTGGTTCCTTTGGTCCTCCCGATTGTGAGTTGTTATGTTCACCAATTTCAATTTTGTTTCTCATGTTCATGAGTATCAACTTCAGGATGGAGTTAGTGTTGACAAGCCAACTTGCAATATCATTTACGATGATTATGTGTGGGATTCTATTTCTGAATAAGAATCTGTGATGAAAGCTGATCTTTCTACTTTTTCACCTCTCCCTCGTTATCTTGACATCTTCCTCAATTCTGTTATGTAAAAATTAGTTAGATTAGGTTATTATTAAATATTAGTTAAATTAGATGAAAGGGCACCATCATAAGATCATGCCCTTTCCCCAAAGGGTGTTCCTGACGGTATATAAGCCAACCTCCCGCAATTGTAATATCATCATCTGTAATTTCATCTCTTAATAAAATACTTATATATATAAAATTCTACGTATCAGGCATTTTCTGTTTCAAATTTTGTCATACCTGTTGAATCCTTTGAAGAATTAGTTTTTGACAATGTTAACTCTGATCATACCCAGAATTCATGGAATGTTAACTTTTCATTAAACATGTAGAGGAAGAATATTCCTTTTCAGATCTTTCCCATCAATCATTTGATCATTCTGAAGGAGAAAAGGATGAAATTTATTGTTTTCAATCTTCCCCTCTCTACGATTTGTTCAATAAAAAGGATGTCGATGTTTTCAATGTTGAACTTTATGATCATGGATGTCATGATCTATTTATTGGTTCAACTAGTCATGACTCTATATTTTCTACTGTTGATATTTCTAAGCCACTGGTCTTTGATGATCTACGGTCTAATGTATTAGAACTACCTCAAGATGTTGAGGCACTTTATCCTGAGCTGATGGCTATGTCAGTTTCTCACAATCTTGATGTTAATCCCAATTGTGATCAGATTAGTCTTGCATCTTTCAAGGATCCTCATCATTTGATCGTGCAAATTAAAAATCAATCCTTTCCACAATATTTGTTTCCTCCATTTGTTTTTCACGATGATATCACCTAATCATTGGAGGAATCATACCTAGAAAGCTCATTTTTGAAATGGAAGTTTTTCACCTTATTTATGTTTTCTGAGTTTAGAAGTTTGAAGGGATTCACTCCCATGTTATCTTGTTGTGATCTGTGTAAACACCATCATGCATCCGTTGATTTTTTGTTTATTTTTTTTAATGCATGCATTTTCACTCTTCGAATTTTGCGAAACGTATCAATTAATCTTTATTGTTTGTTGTTATTCTTGAATATATTTCTTAATATGGATTCCCTCCCCTATATAGGTCATCCTATGTATCGGTGCTTGCACTCGAAATTTCATTTTATGTAATCCTGGTCTATTCTCATTTAGTTTAGGAGTAGGAGTAGTTTCTTTGTTTTCTTTTATTTTGATTTACTTTCCAACCAGCTCTTTTCTCTCCTTTCATCGTAGGATAATTTCTGCATGAGACCTTGTTTGGTTTCCACAAAACGAATGGTGAAGTTCGAGAGGAAATTGTGCTACTACCAATGATTTGTTATTTTTTTATTCCCTCTCTTTGCATGGATCTTGCACCTTTTAGTCAATCATACCCTGATGGAAAATACACTTTTTTGGAGAAAACCATAGTGGAATCACAATGCTTAAATATTTAACTAGTACCACGTACTCTAATCATTCTTATAACTGTTAGGTTTCATATTATCAACTAAGTCGAGTAGAGTAAGGAGGGGAGGAAACTTTAACAAGTGAACTGCATTTCAGAGGTGTATAGATATCCTTCTCTAAAGGGACAACCTCTACTACTCTCAATAAGTGTGGATCCCTCTTACACCTCATTAAATTAATAAGTACCTATGAATGGTTCTTTGAACAAAAAGAGAAAAAATAATAAATGACAAAAGAAGAGAAAGGATTCTTGCACAGAGAGATGAAGCAAGCAACTCCCCATCCCCAATTGAAACAAATGAGTTTGACTTTCCTTTGTAGTATGTCTTTGATGAAGAGAATGATAGGGACTATATCTTTAATGTAAGATAAGTAAAGAAGCTATGCTGATCAATGAGCTAAAAAAAATTCCTTGAAGAGTTAGACTTGTTTTACATGAAGTAAGACCTATAGAGAGTTGGAGCTCTACCAGTGTGGCTCCAAGTGTTGTAGCTGCTACAACCACCCTCCAAAAATTGTCCCACACTTTGATTTTAGAGCCTCCCTTATGTTCACATGATCTTATCATTTACTTATCTCAAGTTTTCATGTTATGATCAAGGATTATCTTTCATGCAATTCTTCTGATGTGTTTTTTATCCCGATTTGATACCTTTAAGACACAAGCTATCTCTTGACTTGAATTTGTAGCATTTATAGTTTTCCCTCCATAAACTCTGCAATCTTGGGAGGTAGGTTAGCCTTGAGGATAAGAATTGTGCAATCCGGAAAGGTAAGCCAACCTTCAGCTCACAAACTACATAATTTTGGGAAACATCCTAACCTTAAGCTCATAAACTATGCTAATCATCCATTCATATTAGAAACTATGCAATTCATTGAGTCAAGAAGTTGCCTAATGGTTAGGAATTGTGAAATCCTTCTTGGTAGTGTGAATGGTCGATTTCCTGATAAAAAAAAAAAAAAATTAATCCCTAGAAAATAGAGGCTAGATAATTAGTTTCCCAAAGGATGACACAAATTGTTATTTTTGGATTTTCTGCCAAGTGTTTCTTTTTCCTTGATTTTAGGCAAGCGTGTCATAAACCCTAATCAGCCTAGATAATTTTCACATTCGATCTTGGATTTATAGCCTTTCCAAGGAGATTAAGGAGCATTCAATGGAGTGTGTGTGCTTTTCTGGGTTAGTTTTACTTTTTTTGTCTCTTATCGCTTTTTTGTTACTTTTTTTCGTTTCACTTCTGCGAGTGTTTTTTTACTTGTTTCTTTTCGTTGTTGTTGATTTCTTAACTTATATTAGCTTGTATAAGTGTTGGATTAGTCCATCATTTTACTTTTACAAGTGTCGCATCATATTTTTTTTTCCCATTAGTGGTTGTCATTTCAGAAACTCCCTATGCATGTTTGTTTTTTCTTTTGCATGTTGATATTCTACATTTGATCTTCATCGATTTATCCTTCCTTAGTCAAATCTACACTCCAACTTGCACTATCACTCAAATCTGCCACTTTCCCATCCTCTTTCTAGGAACATCTTCCCTTCACTTGGCGAGCAATTTCCTTGCTCAAATGAGCATTACACAAGTCCAAGGCTCAATATTTAAGCTTGGCTTGAGAGACTATGCAATTCATAGTAACTTTCTAGCCCAACTGTGCATGGTGCATTTCTAGGGCTTAAGACACACCCTTGGCCACTAATATTGTGCAATGCACAGTCTCTTCCTCACCCATGCTGACATTGCACACTGCATAGTCTCAAGCCTCAAGCTACTCCCCTGGCTACTGTGACTATGCAGTTCTTGGACCCAATCCATTCCCTCTAGTAAGGATTTGCACATATTTTCCCTTTAGCCTTATGGTTGCTTCCTTGATCTTACTTTGTGAGCCATTTTTCTGAAGCTAATTCATTTTCTCCAGGAGTGCATTTTCCTCTTACATGTATTGCAGTTGTTGAGCACTTACCTTCATCAGCTATTGTCATCATCAACTACTGTCATCATGGCACGAAATATATCTTCTTCAAAGGACACCACAAAAAGCAACAATGGGGAAGAAGTTGAGAGTACTCCAATGAACTTTCAGTTTTTGTAGAAATTTCTCTATAGATCAGCTAGCTCTGATACCATGTAGAAATTCTGAAAATTCTCTACAAATCTCCCTCTATGATCTCTGTAGAAAATTTGACTATAGATTAACCTCATAATACAATATACCAAAGAAAAATAATATAATCTACTTTACTATAAATTTGCGGAAGCTTAAAGATTGAGCAAGATTGATCTGAACACATATAACCAGAAGAAGAAGAATCAGTACACATGAAACACAGAAAATACTCAGGGGAAAGCCTCAGCTAAAAACCCCACTATTTGTATTATCAAACAAGGTGGAAATACATCAGAATTATACAAAGCCTTAGCTCTCATAACTAGCCAGCTCTCAGTAAAATCCTCCTGGATTCTCACAGGCAATAAAAGCTTCTCACAAGCCTTCTCCTCTGCCCTCCAAGCTCCTATTTCCTTGTGCAATTCGTCTAGGATGATCTCCTTCACCCAATGGAACACTGCTCTAACACACTGTTAGAACTACGCAATCCTCAAGGAACCTTACCTTGACTTCATGCATGAGTTTCCTTTATAGGAGAAAACATGCAACTGATAGTACTATGTCCTTGACATTTAGTTCAACTGGGTATTTCTCAGAATAGACATGGATGAGTTTCTGATAAGGGAATATTCAGTTATCCGGAGTACACTCATTGAGTGCATGAATGCATCAACTGAATGATAACTCACAATTAGTTCCTCAAATAGTTTGGAACTAATTTAAGTGGACTTAACTGAGTAAACTGAGTTAACTAATGACAACTCAAATACAACTCAATCTTATCTCCTTAATTAAGGATAATCTCCTTAAATTAAGGGATAACTGTTGCATGACTTCAAAAAGACTTCTAACTTGAATTTCTCCAACTAATTAATCCATAATGAATTAATTAATTAATTCCAAGAAGCTAGTGCAACTAAATTTGAATTTTAATTCAAGGACAAATTAAAATTGGAATATTTTGGATTCTATTTTTATCATTTCTTGTTTCTATTTTCAACACTCCCTCTCAACAAGAAAGGAATTCAACTCGATCCTGATCCTAAGCCTTTGGAATGTTCTGCATGCAACACTTCTCTCTAGTGTTGTTGCTCCAGCACCTCCAAAAACAAAAAAACGTCCAACCTGAATCAGTATGATGCATCTGTCATCAAAGTCTCTGACTGCTATTGCCTCTGTCAACTGAAAAATATGTGCTTCTGTTGACTCAGCCTTTTTGCACTGTTTTTAGTCTTTCTCTACACTCTTTAGTATCTGATTGCTCTAGCCTCTATCACTTTTATCTATGACTGCATCAATCCCACTGATTTCTCCCACTACTATGTACTTTGGGCTCCTGTAGCAAGGTATGATCCATGAGATAAAACCTCTCAATGGACCCTGCCCAATTTCAGCCTTCTTGAGATTATCACTTCACATCGCCCCACCTCACACCTGGAGGTATGGCTACATGTGATCCCTTTGCCCACTTCTCCAATTATGGATCCTCCACAATTGTCTTAGACTTCTTTTGGGACTGCATGTTGAGAGGTAATTTACTCTTCCTCTCAACCACCAAGTCTCTAACATTTTCCTTGCTCCTCAAGGATTTTCATGCATCTTGAGCCTTAAGAGCATACAGGTTCTTAACTCGTGAACCGATCTGTTTCATCTATCTCGTGGTGATGTGTCTAAGGAACACCTTTCCTTTACTAAAGATAACATCGTAGCCTTTGTCCTCCAACATCACGACCGCTACAAAGTTCTTCTCCAGTACAAGCACATACTTCACATCTGTCAAGGTGATAAGAGCTCCATGCTCCCTCTGAAAAGAAACTGTACCCACTCCTGAAACACTATACCCTTCATCTTCACCCATCTCTATGTGCATCTTGAGGTCTTTCTCCTCCAAGGCACTCGATAAACTTTTATCGCCAGTCATGTGAAATGAGGCTCCACTGTCAAAATACAAAACACAACCCATCATTGGTGACACCATGCATGCGATGAGGGTAAAGTCCATTTCGAACTGAGAGGCTAATGCCTCACCTTCCAATCCTTCCGAGGATGCCTTCTTGGACTTCTTCAATGGGAAATTGGTCACATAATGTCCCATCTTGTGACAATTAAAGCATATCACTCTAGAATTGTAACCCTTCTTCCCTCCACAAGAAGAATTCGATTCAGAATGGGATGCCTTCCCCTTCCCTTTCCTTGCCTTACTTGCTAAGGCCATATTTTCTTCATCATCATCCTTGGAAGAAGAACCATCTCGTGTGCTCCTCTTGCATGAGATCTGACCACCGTTTTTCCCAATCTGGTAGTTTCTCCCTTCCATTCATAGAGTCTTAGTAGCTATTCCACCTCTTTCGAAGGCCAAGGAGAGCGAGGCTAACCATATCATCATTGGAAGTAGTTATTCCCATGCTTCCAAGCTCATCTCTAGAGGTGGTGAGCTTGTTCATATATGTGGAAATAATATCGCCGTTCTCCATCTTGATTCTTCGAAGCTTATCCTTGAGCGACAATTTCCTCTGGTTGGTACTATTCTGGTAGAGGTCCTTTAATGTCTTCCACATTGAATATGGAATATCCTTCCCATGGAGACTTGAGAGAATATGGTCTTGAACTCCCTCAAGGATGATCCGTCTCACCCTCGCCACACACTTCTTCCACTCAGCCAACTCTTATGCATTAGTTGAACCTAGCTTTGGGATTTCTTGATCAATGAAATCCTTCAAGCCATTGTCTTCTAATACAGCCTCCATGCAATCTTTCCATGCTATGTAATCCGAGCTACCTTCCAAGGCATACTCGAGTCTCAATCCACAAAACGCCATTGGCTAACCTTGAAGTATGATAATAATTCGATTTGCACCTGCAACCCTAAACTTCAAACTTCGAATTCTCTTCTTCGTATATTGTTCATAACTCCGATAAACTTGGCTCCAATACCATGTAGAAATTTCTCTATCGATCAGCTAGCTCTAATACCATGTAGAAATTCCTGCAAATTCTCTACAAGTCTCCCTCTAAGATCTCTGTAGAAAATCTAACTGTAGATTAACCTGATAATGCAATATACCAAAGCAAAATACTATAATCTATTTCTACTATCAATTTGTAGAAGCTTAAAGATTGAGCAAGATCGAGCTAAACACATATAACCAGAAGAAGAAGAATCAATACACATGAAACATAGAAAATACTCAGGGGAAAGCCTCAACTAAAAACCCCACTATCTGTATTATCATACAAGGTGGAAAGACATCAGAATTATACAAAGCCTTAGCTCTCATAGCTAGCCAGCACTCAGTACAATCCTCCTGGATGCTCACAGGAAATCAAAGCTTCTCACAAGCCTCATCCTCTATCGTCCAAGCTCCTATTTCCTTGCACCGTTCCTCTGGGATGATCTCGTTCACCCAGTGGAACACTACTCTAACACACTATCAGAACTGCACAATCCTTAAGGAACCTTACCTTGACTTCATGCACGAGTTTCCTTTATAGGAGAAAACATGCAACTCATAGTACTCTGTCCTTGACATTTAGTTCAATTGGGTCTTTCTCAGAATAGACATGCATGAATTTCTGATGAGGGAATCTTTAGTTATCTGGAGTACACTAGTTGAGTGCATGCATGCATCAACTGACTAATAACTCACAATTAGTTCCTCAAATAGTTTGGAACTAATTTAACTGGACTTAGCTCAGTAAACTGAGTTAACTAATTAAAACTCAAATATAACTCAATCTTATCTCCTTAATTAAGGGGTAATATCCTTAATTTAAGGGATAACTATTGCATGACTTCAAAAACACTTCTAACTTGAATTTCTCCAACTAATTAATCCAAATGAATTAATTAATTAATTCCAAGCAACTAGTGAGACTAAATTCGAATTTTAATTCAAGGACAAACTAAAATTGGAATATTCTGGATTCTGTTTTTATCATTTCTTGTTGTTATTTTCAACAAATTTTTGTAGATACTCAATTGTTCATAGAGAAAGAGTCAGACATCACCTAGCACAAATTGAATGATGCTTTCTCAACAAGAAGATTTAAAGTAGATCTTGAGGACTGATAGGTGCATATTAATGTCCAAAAGTCAAGGTTACATAAGGTTGCATGAATGTATCTGAATTTTCCATGTGCAGATGTTGTCAACTAGATAATTTCTCACATAGATTCCAATGTTATGACTCTTAACAGTGCCAGTGGACAAAGTCTTGCCTCTTTTCTGGCAGTGGATTACCATCTCATGTATCATTTGTCAGAGCTAGAATCGCTCATGAATTCTTACTTCTATGCAACCACTAGCTACTTGAGCACAAAGGAGGTTGTTAAAGGTAGGTTAAAGGGTTGGTAAAGTTCCATTAGACACCCACTAACACTTACAAGACTAAGTCTCCTAGGAAGGCTTGCCAGTGCTTGATAGTCCTATGTTGCAGGATCTACGGTCAACAAAGTATTGATACCTTCCTCGAAGGGTGGGAATTCTTGCTGAACCAGATCATGAATGAAGGAAAACCATTCAACGGATCAGAATTGTTGGCTCAACAACCGAAGATCCATGTAGCTAATTCCCATAATCCTCCCAAAGGCAAGGAAGCTATATTTTACATGTTTACCTACCTGTTGGATGCAATTTACGCTCAAAATTCATTTCCTGGCATGACTTGGACCTCAACACAAAGAGAGTTTGCCATGCATATTTATTACAATATTTATTTAGAGTGCAACCACAAAGGAGTAAAGGAAAATATGAATAATCACTCCCTCATTTCGTTATACAAGTTGATATTTAAGGAAGAGCCACCTTGCATGTCACACGGGACAATGGAAATAATTTCAGAAATAGCAGGTTGGTTTGCCTCACTAGATGACACTTTCCTCAGAGTGTTCGGTGGACAAAAGTTGGCACATATTCTACTGAAGTATGCCACTGATAAATTATTCATGCAAGAATTTTTGTATCATCTTTCCTCGGGGATATCAACAGTTTTGCATAGGGAGAAGAAACCACCTCGGCCCACTCTTCCTATGCATATCAGATTGTACAAAATCAGGAATTTGAAAGTCGTAGATACCGAAGGCAAGGAGATATAAAAATTCGCATTCAGGCATTTGGACTTCAATCCATAGGATCCTAGGAATTTTTGCAAAGACCATTGTGCAAGGATTCATTTTCAGTGGCCAAGCGGGACTTTTCAAAAACCTAAGGAGGAAGATAAGAATAATTGTTATAATGCCTCCAAGTCTCGCGAGCCAGTTAGTTTTGTTGTAACATCGCAAGCTACTCCACAGAAGGAAGTCACTCAATAGGAAGTACTGGAAGATAGGTGCATCCCACTACATGAAAAGAGCAAGAGGAAAGTTGCACACAATCCAATGGAAGATCAGAGCTGTAAGATGAAAGAAAATCCAATCATCTTGGAACCAGTCATAGTAGCAGAGAAGAGGAAGAAGCAAAGGGAGCAAGAGGAAGAGAAGAGGAAGAATGAATAACAAGAGAATAGGATATTGGAAGAATAAAGGTAAAGACAAGAAGAAGAAGATGAAGAAAGGTGAAGAATAAAGGAAGAAGAAGTAGCATGGAAGCAAGCTGATGAACAAGAGTAGAAATGGCTACTAGAAGAGGAGTGCGAATTTTTGCAGGAAAAGGAGCTTGCTCAAGAAATTAAGGAGTTAATTATGATTCAAGACATGGATGTGGAACCAGAATAGTTAAAACAAGATGCTGACTTGATGCCGAGCACTTATCAGGTAACCATTCAGTCTCCCCGTCCTCCGGTAGCAAAGCAAGCTCCAAGCGAGGAAAAGGAAATTCTTCCTCTTGATGAGGGTTTGGTCATGGACACGTACAATTTTACTTATGATGAGCTTTAAAAGAAGATTTTATAAGAAAGGAAGAAACATTTTTTGAACTAACTTGCATCTCCTGCATTCATCGGAGGAAGAGTGATTATGATAGACACCAGAAGAAATCCAAATTCTATTGTCATAGCCAACTTGGCCCTTGCACCTACGAATCAGATTTTTGTGGTGATGTTATTTCTCCTCTCCCTTGATCCATTGGTTCCTTTGGTCATCCTGATTATGATTTGTTGTGTTCACCGGTTTCAATTGTTTTTTCAAATGTTCATGAGGATCAAAATTAGGATGGATTTTGTTTTGACCAACCAACTTGCGATATCATTTACGATGATTATGTGTGGGATTCTATATTTGAAGAAGAATATGCGATGAAAGTTGATCTTTCTCCTTTTTCTCCTCTCCCTTATTATCCTGACATCTTCTGTGATTCTGGAATACCTATTGAATCCTTAGAAGAATTAGTTTCTGACAATGTTAACTCTAATCATACTCAAAACACATGGAATGTCAGTTTTTCATTTGAACATGGAGAGGAAGAATCTTATTTTCTGGATCTTTCTTATCAATCATCTAATCATTCTGAACGAACAAGTGTGAACTTTCTTTTTTTCAATCTTCCCCTCTCTACAATTTGTTGGATTAAGAGGGTGCCTATGTTTTCAATGTTGAACTTTATGATCATGGATTTCGTGACCTATTTATTGATTCACCTAGTCATGACTCTGTATTTTCTACTGTTGATATTTATAAGCCACTGGTTTTTGATGATCTACCGTCCGATGTCGTAGAACTACCACAATTTGTTGAGGCACTTCATCCCCAACTGATGGTTATGTCTAGTTCTCGCAGTCTTGAGGTTAATCGCAATCATGATCAAAATAGTCTTGAATCTTTCAAGGATCCCCATCACTTGATCACACAAAATAAAAAAGAAATCCTTTCCACAATCTTTGCACCCTCCATCTTTTTTGCACGATGTTATCGTCCAATCATTGGAGGAATCATACCTGGAAAGCTCGTTTGTGAAATGGAATTTTTTCACCTTCCTTATGTTTGTCGAGTTTAGAATTTTGAAAGTATGCTCTCCCATGTTATCTTATTTTGATGTTTGTAAACACCATTAGGCATCTGCTGAGTTTTTTATCTTTGCTTTTCTGTCATATTTTTCTCCCTGCATTTTCACTCTTTGAATGTTGTGGCATGTATCAATTCATATTTACTATTTGTTTTTATTATTAAATATATTTCTTTATATGGATTCCATCCCTTATATAGGTCATCCTCTGCATCAATGGTTGCAGTAGACGTTTCATTTCACGTAATCCTGACCTATTCTCATTTAGCTTAGGAGTAGGAGTAGTTTGTTTTTTTTCTTTATTTTGTTTTGTTTTGATTTACTTTCCACCCTGCTCTTTTCTCTCCTTGCATCGTAGGATAATTTTCGTATGAGACCATGTTTGGTGAACCAAGCATGGTGAAGTTCGAGGAAACTGTGCTACTGTCAATCCTTGGTTATTTTTTTATTTCCTCTCTTTGTCTGGATCTTGCACCTTTTAGTCAATGATATCCTTATGGTTTACATGCTCTTTTTAGAGAAAACCATAGTGTAATCACAATGCTTAAATATTTAACTAGTACCACCTACCCTAATTAGTCTTATAATTGTTTGGTTTCATCTTGTCAACTAAGTCGAGTAGAGTAAGGAGGAGAGGAAACTTTAACAATTGCACTATATTTCAGAGGTGTATAAATATCATTCTCTGAAAGGACAACCTCTACTACTCTCAATAAGTGAGCATCCCTCTTCCACCTCTTTAAATTAATAAGGGCCTATGCATGATTCTTTGAAAAAAATAGAAAAAATAATAAATGATGAAAGAATAGAAAGACTTCCTACACAAAGAGGTGAAGCAAGCAACTCTGTTGGGGTACTATCCAGGCTCATTGGATGCTAAGCAATGTTTGTTTCCCTAAAGTGACTCCGTCGGGGTACTTTCCAGGCCTATTGGTAGCGGAGAAATACCAAAGATGAAAACCAAGACTTTGACAATATTTTTTCACTTTCATATCTATATACTCCCCATCCCCAATCAAAAAAACTTAGTTTGAATTACCTTTGTAGTATGTCACTGATGAAGAGAATGGTAGGGACTATATATTTAACGTAAGCTAAGTAAAGAAGCTATGGTGATCACCGAGCTAAAAAATACTTCCTTGAAGAGTTAGACACGTTTTACATGAAGTAAGACCCATACATAGAGCTGGAGTTCTACTAGTGTGTCGCCAAGTGTTGTATATGCTACAACCAAACTCCAAAAATGTTCCCATTCTTTCATTTTAGAGCCTCCCTTCTATCCACATGATCTTATCATTTACTAATTTCAAGTATTCATGTTACGATCAAGACTTATCTTTCATGCAGTTCTTGTGATGGGTTGTTTTCATCCTATTTTGATACCTTTCAGGCACAAGCTATCTCTTGATTTGACTTTGCAGCATTGACAATCTTCCCTCCAAAAATAGTGGAAACTTGGAAGGTAGGCCAGCCTTGAGAATATAAATTGTGTAGTCCAGACAGGCAAGCTAGCCTTGAGCTCAGAAACTGTGCAATTGTAGGAGATATCCCAACCTTAAGCTCAAAAAATGCACAAAGCTTCCTTTTAGAGAAAAAAACAGTGCAATTCATTGAGTCAAGAAGTCGCCCAGTGGTTGGGAATTGTAGAATCCTTCTTGGTAGTGTTAATGGTCAGTTTCTCGAAAAAAAAAAAAAAAAAAAAAAAAAAAAAAAAAAAAAAAAAAAAAATCCCTAGAAAATAGGGAGTGGATAATTATTTTCCTGAAGGATGACACAAGTTGTTATTTTTTAATTTTCTGCCAAGTGTCACTTTTTCCTTGATTTTAGGCACGCACGTCATAAACCCTAATCAGTCTATATCTATATAATAGATGCGCCTAGAGATAATTTTCACATTTGATCTTGGAGCTCTAGCCTTCACAAGGAGATTAAGAAGCCTTTAGTGGAGTTTGCGACACTTTTCTATGTGAGTTTTGCTTTTGTCATCTTTTATCGCTTTTTGTCGTTTCACATCTATGAGTGTTGTTTTACTTGTTTATTTTCATAGTTTTTGGTGTTTTAACTTATATTAGTCTGTATAAGTGGTCGTTCGGTCCACCATTTTCCTTTTACAAGTGTCACATCAACTTTCTTATATTTTCCCATTAGTGGTCATCATTTCAAAAATTCCCTATGCATGTCTGTTTTTCCTTTTGCATGTTGATCTTCTAGATTTGATATTCACTGATCTATCCTTCCTTACTCATATATATACTCCAACTTGCACTATCACTCATATCTGCCACTTTACCATCCTCTTTCTAGGCATATCTTCCCTTCACTTGGCCAACAGTTTCCTTGCTCAATAATTGCCTTGCTCAACTGGGCATTACGCAAGTCCAAGGCTCAATATTTAATCTTAGCCTCTAAAACTGTGCAATGCATAGCACCTGTCCAGCCCAAATGCTCATGGGGAATTTCCAGGGCTCAAGTCACAACCTTGTCCACTAATATTGTGCAATGCATAGTCTCTCCCTCAGTCTACCCAAGCTGAGACTGCACATTGCATAGTCTCAAGCCTCAAGCTACTCCCCTGGCTACTGAGATTGTGAAATGTATAGTTATTGGAGCGAGTCCCTTCCCTTGGCTCAGGATTTACATATATTTTCACTTCAGTCTTATGGTTACTTCCTTGATCTTACTTTGTGAGTCATTTTCCCAAAACTAATTTATTTTCACCATGAGTGCATTTTCCTCCTACAGGTATTGCAGTTGTTGAGAAATTCTCTTCATCAACTACTGTCATCATGGCACCTATTATATCTTCTTCAAAGGACACCACAACAAGAAAAATTGGGGAGGCAGTTGAGAGTACCCCAATGAACTTGTCAGTTTTCATAGATACCTCAACTATTCATAGAGAAAGAGTCAGACATCACATGACACAAAGTGAATGAGGCTTTCTTAGTGAGAAGCTTCAAAGTAGATCTTGAGGACCAACAGGTGTATATCAATGTCCAAAATTCAGGGTTACATAAGGTTGCATGCATTTATTCGACTTTTCCATCTGTAGACATTGTCAGGTGGATAATTTCTCACATAGATTCCAAGACTATGACACTTAATAGTGCCAACGGACAAAGATTGTCCTCTTTTCTAGAACTGGATTACCATCTCATGTATAATTTTCTAGAGCTGCAATCTCTCATGGATTCTTACTTCTATGTAGCCATAAGCTACTTGAGCACAAAGGAGGTTGTTAAAGGTCGGGTGAAAGAGCCAACAAATGTCTGTCAAACACCCACCAACATATACAAGACTAATTCTCTAAGGAAGGCTTATCAACACTTGATAGTCCTATGTTGCAAGATCTATGGTTAACAGATACTAAGACCTTCCCCGAAGGGTGTGCATTCTTTGTAAACCAGATTGTGAACAAAGGAAAACCATTCAACTAGTCAGATTTGTTGGCTCAATAACTGAAGATCCATGTAGCTAATGCCCAAACTCCTCCTAAGGGAAAGAAATCCAGATTTTACAAGTTTGCCTACCTATTAGATGCAATTTATGCTCATAATTCATTTCCTGGCATGAATTGGACATCGACACGAAGAGAGTTTGTCGTGCATATTTATTGAAAGTTGATTTCGAAGTAAAACGATAAAGGAGTAATGGAAAAGATGACTGATCACTTCCTCATTTCATTATACAAGTTGATCTTTGAGGAAGAGGCACCTTGCATGTCACGTAGGGCAATGGAAACAATGTCAGAAATAACAGATTGGTTTGCCTCACAGGATGATACTTTCCTCAAAGTGTTCAGTGGATAGAAGTTGCCACATCTTTTGCTGAAGGATGCCAGTGATAAATTAGTCATGGAAGAAGTTGTGTATCATCTTTCCATAGGGTTCTTAACAATTCTGCACAGGGAGAAGAAAGCACATTAGCCCACTTTTCCTATACAGATCAGATTGTACAAAATAAAAAATTTAAAAGTCGTTGATACTGAAGGCAAGGAGATAGAAAAATTTGAGTTCAGTCATTTGGACTTCAATTTGTACGATCCTAGGAATGTTTGACCATTGTGAAAGGATTCATTTTTAGTAGCCAAGAAGGACCTTTTGTAGACATGAGGAGGAAGAGATGAAGAATTGGTATAATGCCTCCAAGTCCAATCAACCAGTCAGTGTCACTAGAAAATCACAAGTTAATCTAGAGAAGGAAGTCACTCCAAAGGAAGTACCAATAGATAGGCACAACCCAGTTCGTGAAAAGGGAAAGAAGAAAGTTGCACACAATCCAGTGGAAGAGAATAGTTGCAAGATGAAAGAATATTCAATCATCTTAAAACCAGTCATAGTAGCATAGAAGAGGAGGAAGCAAAGGAAGCAGGAGGAAGAGAAGAAGCAAAAGGAAGAATAATAGAATAGGAGATTGGAAGAACAAAGGAAAAGACAAGAAAAAGAATAAGAATAAAGGTGAATAATAAAGGAAGAAGAAGCAACATGGAAGTAAGCCGATGAACAAGAGCAGAACTGGCTACTAGAAGAGGTGAGAGAACAGTTTCGGACAAGGAGCTCACCAAGAAAATGATTAGTTAATTTTGATTCAAGACATGGAGGTGGAATCGAAGCAATTAAACCAAGATGTTGACCTAATATCGAGCACTCAGTACGCCACCATTCAATCTCCACTCCTCTCGTAGCAAATAGAGATCCAAGCAAGGAAAAGGAAATTGTTCCTCTTGATGAGGGTTTGGTCATGGACACGTACAATTTGACTTACGACGAGCTTCAAAAGAAGATTTTACATGCAAGGAAGAAACATTTTATGGACGATCTTGCATCTATTGCATTCATCAGAGGAAGGGTGATTGTGACAAACACTAGAAGGAATCCAAATGACATTGTCACAACCAACTTGGCCTTTGCAAGTGCTACAAAGTCAAACACAGAGTATTTGATGGCTGAGAAGTAAATTGGTTACCTTGTCCATATCAATACCATGTTTCTCCTTCTAAAGAAGGAAACTCAGACCAGTTCCAAATTAGTCTACCTGAATGCCATGGAGGCTAGAGTCTAGTTCTAGCCTGATCCCATCACATAGTTTGGGATTGCGTAGTACAAAGCTTGGCACCATCATGTGACTGAGAAAATACAAGTCAAGATTCTTGAGATGGAGTTTCCCCAAACTCAAGCTTGACTTATATGTCTTATTAGGTTATCTACTTGGCTCTACCCAATTTTGTCCCATATAGGTATGAGAATATTGTAATATTGTTTTGTAATTAATTTGTAAGTGGAATTCCAAGTGTCAATTATGGAATGTGAAGAGTCACTTTGTAAAGAAGTTGAAGAGGCATGAGAGAAGACCAAGAGTGACGAAAGGGAGATGAACAATCACCCTCCTTTTGTCATAAATATATCCCCATAACTCATATAAAGGGATTTTGGCAGTCAATATTTTGGTTAGGATTTTAGCTTAGAATTAGGAGCTTGGGAGTTTGTTGAGATCCTTGGCTTCTCCATAGCATAGAGGGAGTATATTTCTTTGGAGGAGTAGGTGTAGACTTCATGTTCTAGTATTGGGACTAGTGGTTCGTCAATGGTGTTAGTTTTTGGTAGCATCGAAAGTGATCTAGCGTTGAAAATTGGTGGAGAGACTAAAACACATGAGTTCTAAAGAACCCAAAAGCCGTTTGGTGAAATTCCAGCCGGATTGTATTTTGTGTAAATAAATAACATTTTTAATGGGGTTCCTAAGTCTAGACTTAGGGAAATTAAAATATTATTGGGTATTAATAAAAATATGGATGAGAATGATCTAGAAGGCGGATTATTTCATATTTTAATCTTAGCTGTTGATTAGAGACTTAATCTCGGTTGTTGAAGACTCAACAAGAAAAGTATAAGATGGAGGCTTGGGGTTAACTTGTACACATAGATAGAAAGATTGAAGAAATCGATTTTCTAAGGTGGGAAGTTCTCAAGAGGAAAATCGATTGGGGATATCTTATAGCTGAGGGGTAGAGAGAATTCGAGAGAAGGAATTTCCGGAAAATACAAAACAGAGAAGTAGAGAGAGCTTGCAAAGAGGTAGCACAGCAGCTGGGAGAGCTAATGCAGAGGTAGTGTAGTAGCTGGGAGAGTTGATGCAAAAAACTTTCTTGTCACATAGATTACAGAACTTCTGGAACAACCGAAACTATAGGGAATTGTCAGGAACTATCAGAACTACCGGGAGAGCTAACACAAAGGAAACGTAGTAACCGAGAGAGATGATGCAAAAAATTTTCCTGTCACACAAAATCCAAAACTGTTGGAACAATCGAAACTGCCGGGAAATGCTGGAACAATTGAGAGAGCTGATGCAGAGGGTATAGAAGGTGATGCAAGGCTGATGTAGAGCCAACACAGAAATAGTCGGGTTAGCCAATCTTGTGCCAAATCAGCCAGAATTTTTCCTGGTGAAGTGAGGTAAAAATCACTCAAATTTTCCGCCAGTATTTTCTATGTAAAGGATTGTTAGATGAACATCCTATATTTGTATTCATATATTTCTCCTACATAATAATAAACCCTCAGAACTGTTGCACTGATTTTCCCGCATTGGGTTTTTTTGGGGACTAATGTGTCAAAAAATAAGTGTGTCTTATGTATCTTGTTCTTTTCTCTTTTTTCTGTTTCATGAGATCAAATATTTAATTAGTGTAAGTTGTAGAATTAATTTGCTTCAATATTAAGAATAATAGCTTGATGAATGTAATTTAAAAATCAACTAGGTGAAGTAGATTTAAATTTGCTGCAGTAGGGGTTCCTTCAAGTCTAGGAATTTTCACATGGTATCAGAGCATTGATTTTGAAACAAGAAGGGTAGATCCAGTGCTGAGAAATGAGGCCAAAAGATGCATTTGGCAGAAACTTGAATCCCCTTGAAGGGATTGCGCAGTCCTTGCAGGGAAACAAATCCAAGGAAATCTCTCTCTGAGTGAGATGATAAAGAGGTACAATTTCCATTTCGTGATTTTGTAGAGGCAGTGGGAGTGACACAGAGCCTCAGCGCAGTGCTTGAAGGGTGTAGTTTTTATCGGGGAAGAGATCCGTTGGAAAATAATGAAGGCACATAGAAGGGGAATTTTCTCCTCAGGTAACCTTCTGTTAGAAAGTTCAAATTTCTCACTTGTTGGGTAGTTGAGCAGTGCTAAGCAGTGACTAGAGGAGTTAGTTTGAAACTTGGGTGAGATGGCATCACATGGGCTCAAAGATCAGGACAGGTTGGAAGGAGCTTCCAACTATGTCATATGGAAGACTAGAATCTTAGTTGTTCTTGAGGAATATGATCTCGATGCCTACAACAATAATGTTGTAGCTATTCGTGCTGACAACGCTCAAAATAATAAGTACAAATCCGAGCATGGGAAGGAAAAGAGGCTCATTCTCGATGGAGTTCGAGATCATGTGGAATCACACTTGCACGACAAGGATACAACCCGAGAGATGAGGGAAGTCTTGTCTTCTCTGCATGAAGGCTCTTCCGAACAATAGAAGATGTATTTGGAGCAGAAGTTGCAACAAACTTTGATGTAGAAAGGACAAGGGGTGAACCTCTATCTTCAACATCTTCGGGATACTAGAGAGCAACTTGTTGTAGTGGGGTCCACTTAGCCAATCACAATGGTGAGGATAGCCCTGAATGGAGTCTTGGATGAATGGCAAGTTTTCATCCAAAGCATATTGGGAAGAGAAAAATTACCTTCATGGGAGGAGTTGTGGGTGACTCTTCAATGGGAGGAGTTAGGGAGGGACCTAGTGAAGGTCAACCTCAGTGGCATTAGTGGGAGTGGCACAAATATGAAGGGGGAGGAGGAGAATGCAGTTCTAGCATCGAAAGGACAATAGAAGCTGAAGAAAAAGAAGGACATTTCAAAGGTGAAATGTTTAAGTTGTGGTGAGATGGGCCACTATGCATCCCAGTGTCCTTTGAAGAAAAAGGACAAGGATGAGAAACATGATCATAAGGTTGTTTCAACAAAGATCGACAAGGATGATTTTTCCATGAGTGCCCATGCATCTCTAGGAGGGAGATGGGGTGATATTCAATGGTAGTCAGGAGGACTACATGCAGGTAGGATCCTTGAGGATTCCACCTCTTAGATCAATTCCTTGATGCGGGAGCCCAAGATTCATGAGTAGTGAGATGGACTTAGTGTCAGGTGATACAGTGGAGTGTTTGGAGGATAGATGTAGTGGCTTGGGACTAGAGACTGATCAATGCAGAGCAAGGTTGGCAGCAGTGCAGAAGTCAACAACAACATAGAAAATTTAGAGGGTCAGTAGCAGTCAGATTCCAAAATTCATTTTATTATGTTGAACATAGTTAACTTCAACTAATTTTGGATGTTTTTTAGTTTCTTCTCTCAGCAACTGAATTGCAGTACAGATGTAGTGTTAGCAGTGACAATGCTAGTAGAGTAGAATATGCAACATTTGAGAAGGAGTTGTAGTACAAATGTACTAGTGGCAATGTCATGGGAAGAAGTACAATAGCAGTAGCAACACTATGTTGATGGAAGAAACAGTGTAAAAAGGAGGTGCTTCAGAAACATAGCAGCATGCAAGTGGGCATTGTGGCTAGAGCACTTTCCTCGCTAAGAGGGAGTGTTAGTTTTTTGTAGAATCAGATGGGATCTAGCCTTGAAAATTGGTGAAAAGTCTAAGGAAAATGATTTCTAAAGAACCCATAAACCATTTGGTGAAATTCCACACAGATTGTATTTTATTAAAATAATTAATATTTTTAATGGGGTTCCTAAGTCTAAACTTAGGGAAACTAAAATATAATGGGTATTAATCAAAATATGGGTGAGAATGATCTAGAAGGCATATCAAGTCATACTTTAATCTTAGTCGTTGATTAGAGACTTAGTCTTGGTCATTGAAGACTCAACAGGAAAAGTATAAAATTGAGGTTTGGGGTTTGTTTGGAAACACACACAGAGAGATTGAGGAAATCGATTTCCTGGGGTGATAAGTTATGAGGAGGAAAAGTGAATGGGGAGATCTTGTAGCTGAGGGGCAGAGAGAATTCGAAAGAAGGAATTTCCGAAAAATACAAAATAGAGACGCGGAGAGAGCTTCAAGAGAGGCAGTGTAGTGGCTGGCAAAGCTGATGTAGAGGCACCACAGTAGCCGAGAGAGCTGACGCAAAAACGATGTCTGCCATGTAAAATATAGAACTGCCAAAACAATTGAAACTGTCGGGAACTGTCGGCAACTGTCGAAACCGCCAAGAACTTTCGGAACAGATGGGAGAGCTGATGCAGAGGGAAGAGAAGGTGACACAGGGCTAGCAGAGAGCCAACATAGAAATATCTAGGGTTGCAAGTCTTGTGTCAGATCAACCAAAATTCTTCCGAGTGAAGTGAGGTAAAACTCACTCAGATTTTCCACTAGTTTTTTCTTTGTAAAGGATTTCTAGATGAGCATCCTAGATTTGTATTCAAATATTTATTCTGCATAACAGTAAAACCTCATAACTGCCACACCGGTTTTCCCACATTGGGTTTTTCCGGGGACTATTGTGTCCAAAAATAAGTGTATCCTATGTATCTTACTCTTTGCTCTGTTTTATGTTTCATGAGATCAAATATTTAATTAGTGTAGGATGCAGAAGTAATTTGCTTCAGGATTCAGAAGAATATCTTGATGAATGTAATTCAAATATAAAGTAAGTGAATTAGATTTAGATTTGTTGCAGTAGGGGTTCCTTTGAGTCTAGGAATTTTCACAAATGGTATATGTATATTTGGAATTTTCACTTTAATAAAAGCTCAGAGTCAACACATTTTCATGCATATACTGTGAATATAGTAGGACTATTCTTGTTATGTTTTCAATACATGTTATTTTACTTACACTAATGTTTATGAAATATTTCGTTTGCATTAGTATGAATTTTCTTGAATGCGTGTTGTTGTTTATTTCCATCATGGTTAACTTGTGAACTATTTTGCAAGCTAAATCGTGATGTCTTTTATGTTCATGTTCCTTTCAAGCTACGTACTATTATAGGCTTCTAAGGGGCTCATTCATTTTCCTCTCATGTGTTAAAACCTTCATACATCACACTTGACCCTCTACAAAGTGCACAATTGTTCACCAAAGTCACTAATACACCACTCTATGCATTATTACAGCCAAGGTGCATCATTAAAACCCACTTCTTCGACAACCAGGCCGTATTCCAGATAGAGCTACTACTCCAAATGATGAGAGGTCTAATTGGGACTTCATATTAGGGATACCCCTTAAATGTTGGCGGGTCTAGCACTGTCAACACTAGGTGACAATTTTGCCCGAACAACTAATTTCCGGCTTGAATCCCCTAGGTATTTTTTTTCAAGAAATATGAACATAGAAGTGTTTGAATCATTTATTTGGATGGTGGAAATGGTTTCAGCACCATCCATAACCCTTAAGACACCCAAAATCCTAAAACTTGGCAGCTGATTTGGATTTCCAAATCATGATGGAATTCCCATTGTTTTCCAGGAGAAAACATCCTCCTTAAACTACTCTTAAAAAATAATGATAGCTAACCATGTTTCACCATGGTAGACTATGGTTGATCATGATTATCATAATTGATCGGGGTTTCCAGAGTTCCCTTCTGAATTCTCTAACAATAATTGAACATGTTTGATTACCATGATCTATGGTTGACAACCTTTTACGATGATTGATTACCTTTTACCATGGCTAATTATGATCAACCATTTTGACATTGGTTTACCATGATTAACCATATTTTTTTTGGTTAGTTATATTTAACCATGCTTAGTCAAAATTGACTATTATTAAATGTAGTATCCATAAAATGAAATATAAAATAAAATATATAATATAAAACATGTTGTAAACTAAATTAATAATAATAAAATAATAGATCAATTTAATTATTTAATTTATTATATTTTAAATTTAATTTTATTAATAAAATAAAATAAAAATAAACCAATTTTGGATGTGAATGCTAGAATAGCCACCAACAAATATTTTATTAAAATCCTTACCTAACAAGATATATATCATTTTTAGAGAAGATTCACTCTACTTATTCATTCTTTTCATAAATTAGACTTAACCGAACAAAAATAGGTTCAAATTGGAAAGATTTCAACTCACTTAAAATGCAAAAAAAAATGGTTTACCATTCATCTCATATAAGATCTTGGTTTGTTACCACGAGTTTTGGGTTTTGCCCCGTTGATCATTTCTTGAATTACGATTTTTTTCGTTCTTGTTCTTATTGTTTTTATCGGGGTTGTCACAGCAAATATTCATTGAATTTATTCAAACAAAAAAGAAGAACGAGGTTGTGTTATAAAAATGTATATAAGTACGAGGTTGTGTTATAAAAAAGGTCTATAAGGTAGATAAAATAATAATATTTGTAATTATTTGAATTTAGTTAAAATTTTATTGAATATTATATTCAGTGTGTTGATAGTTGATAGGAGTGTTTAATTAGAATAGGAATTTCAAAATCACTATAAAGCATTATTCAATAGGAGTGTTTTAAGTTGAATAGGGTTGTGTTACTTTTATAAAGTACTAGGAAGGGTTCATGTTTTTTGGATAATTCTCATTCTCCAACGGATGGACATGTAAATGTTGTTCATCATGTTACTTGTGCCCCTCCTAGTGTGGTTTTCCTTATTTGTGAAGGTATTTTTAATGGTGCTCCATTTTCTACTAATTTTTTTGGTAGAGATTTTGACTTTTTTTGGTAGGAACTCATTCTTAGACTTACAACCGTTAACCTTTCCTAAGTTTATGGGGTTATCTGTCAAGATATTTATAAGTCTAAGTTTTTCCATGAATGTTACTATTAGGAGGATCAAAATGGTCATGGAACGCTGAAACATGGAACTTTATCGAAGATATAGATCTCCATGATGTTTATATCATGGAAGTTATCGATTCTCGGGCTTTTGGAAGGGATATGCCCGATACACTGGGTTTCTTATTAAGATTATCTCTCTAAATTTGCGGGGTTTGGGGAATTCCTCTAAAAGTAATTTCCCTAAAAAACCTTATTAGGTCAACGAGCCCGATGATTATCCTGATACAGGAAACTATGTTTTGGTGTCAAATCCAAGACATATTTTTTATTTATATGCCCTAGATGGTTGATACTATGTTTTCGGGTCAAGTCCAAGACATATTTTTTATTTATATGCCCTAGATGGTTGATTGCTTCAGCTAACTCTATTGGGCTATCGAGTGGTATGGCGGCTACATGGGATCCTTTTTTGGTTAATGTATTTGCTTCCAAACTCTTTGCAAGTATCTTATTATTAGGGTTTTGTGCGTGGATCAGTGCAGCATATTCACATTCTCAACGTATATACTTCATATTGTGCCTAAAGGGAATTTTGGCTATCAATGGATGCATGTGGTATCATGAAGATGGAATATTTGATCATGGTCGGGGATATGAACCTTACAGTTTCGAGGGCATAATGTTGGGGATCTCACTGCAGATTGGACCCCATGAACACTTTTTTTTTTTAGAATTATTCGCATGGTGGATATATACCCACTTCCCATCTCGCTTACGTGGAAAAATGGTAGGGTAAACCCAAATAACATTGCTAAGAGATTGGATCATTTCCTCATCCATGAGAATTTGATTGAGCAGCTATGGATTATGAGATCCTGGGTCTCTCCAATGATTATATCGAACCATTCCCCAATTATTCTTCAGTGCCATGGGCACAAGGTTTGGAAAGGAATACCATTCAAATTCAACCACACATGGTTGGAGGATCCAGATCTTTGTAAACTTATACGAAATACTTGGTCTGAATATCTAGTGTCTCGTAATCGGTCTGAGATGGAGATGGAGTTCTCAAAACTTAGGGAATTAAAACATGTGTTCCAAAAATGGGTTGGACTGAAAAATCCAATTCACAATGAAGAACTACATGGGATCGATGCAAAGATGGGTCACCTAAATAACCCAACATCCCAAGCCTTTTTATCTTCAGCACAACAATAGAGACTTTTGGTGCCAGAATCTCATAAAAGGCACATATTGCATATATAGGAGCATGAATGATGACTGAAAAGTCGCGTGGTATGGATTGCGAGTGGGGATAAAAATAATATATTTTTTCAAAAATACACATCTTTCATAAGGAAAACTAACACCATTTGGGAGATTGAATATAGATTGTGTGTAAAAGCTTCAAAGATAGGGGATATTGACATCATGGCAATCAAATACATCGGGGATTCATTTAAGGCTAGGGATGGTGTCAATTTTGACAATCAATTGACATATTATGGTTTCTGTCCTTGAATATTCTCTAAGGAGTATGACCAGGCTATTGGGCGGTCTATTTCATTAGAGGATATCTTCTCAGTGGTAAAATCATTTTATAGGGACAAATGTCTCGGTCCGAATGGGTGGACCATTGAGATATTTCCACATTTACACGAGATCATGGGAGCTAACTTGTTAAACATGGTGGAGGAATCTCATGATATCCAGAAAGTTTTAAGTGCAATTAACGTGACTTTCATTGCGTTGATTCTTAAATATTTCAATGCTAAGACTTTTCGTGATTATAGACCCATATCACTATGTAAAAATGTTTACAAATTGATATCAAAGATATTTGCAAATCACATCAAGGTGCACCTCTCGTTTCATATATCCGCTAGACAATTTGGTTTCTTAAAGAATCGACAAATTCAGGATGTGGTGCCCATTGCTCAAGAAGCATTACACTCTGTGAAAACTAGTAGGAAAGATGCCATCATATTAAAGTTGGATCTTGATTGTGCATATGATTGCATGGACTAGATGTTCCTTAGGTTTATTATGCACAAGATATGACTCTCTATGGGGATCGATGAATGTATAATGCCATGTGTATCTTCGGTTAACTTTGTAGTCTTAATAAATGGTGCTCCATCTGGTTTCTTTTATGCTTGTAGGGGCCTTAGATAGGGATGTCTGTTATCCCTAATTTTTTTTTTATTGGCCATAGATGGTGTTAGTAGGAAGATCATGGAGGAAAAATTTTAAGGAGAATTTATAGGGTTACAAATCACTAGACAAGTATTTATCACACACCGTATGTTTGTTGACAATGTTCTACTTTTGGAAAGGTTTCTATAAATTAATGGTTACTTCTTCAACACATCATTTTGACTTTTGAAGACGCCTTTAGGTTATACATGAATAAAACAAAGCCCATGCTTATATATGCTTCATCCAAGCTAGACCATATCTTAGAGATTGCAGACATCTTCAGAGCTTATTTTTCTCCAATGGAGGACGGGTTCTCATATTTCGGATTCAGTATGAAACTAAACAGATATCCCTTAACAGAATGGTAGTAGATCATTGATAAATTTATGTGTATATTATCCAATTGGTCTCATAGATGGTTGTCCCTTGGGGATAGATTAATCCTAGCCCAGTTGGTCTTGCATACTATTTTGGTGTATTGGATGCACTTATATAATCTCTCCAGAGAGATCATCAAGAGAATAAATGTAATCATTTTCCAACTTCATATGGTCTAGCACAAAGGACGATCAAAAATTCCATCTAGTTAGCAATGGATGTTATTATAAAGAGGGAGTTTGGTGGTTAGGGATTAAAAAAAATAGAACATTTCGGTTGGGCACTCCTTTCAAAGAGATTATGTTGCGCCATTTCCATAACATGCATCTCGCATGAGATAATCAAGGGTAAATATTTAAAGAACTTGGAATCATAGGAATGGATTAGGTAGGGGGAGTTTTTCTCTAAATATGGATCACACATTTGGACGGGCTTTATGATGATCAAGTGGTGGATTCTATGAAATATCCATTGGTGTTTTGGTTCAGGAAGATTGGAAAAGATTGGCATCCCATATATGGTTTCATGGGTGAACATAATCTTTCTAATGAGATCATCAAGCCACTTCATGACAGAGGTATTATCCACATTTTCTAAATAAAAAAGGGGTGGGATCCACTACTGCTATACCCCACTTGGAAGGATGCGAAGGACTTGGGTATAATCAACGAGTTCTTTGACATATGGCACAAGTATATATAACAACTGTCCATGGTGGGTATTTCGTTGATCCATAACTTAGATCATATTTTTTGGAACCATGGTTTATCTTTGAAACATATTTCAGTCAAAGGTATATATGATTTCATTTCTCCCTCACCTAAAGGGCTAGAAGTAATATTTTGGTTTTGTAGGGTTTGGATTTGGAATATGCCAAACAATATTAAATTATTTGTCTAACTTGTATGGAGAAATGAAGTCCTAACCTGGGCCAATATTTGTAGATAGGGGTTCCAAGGCCCTGGTAGATGCAATTTATGCCATGGATTTATTGAGAAAATTATGTATTTATTCATTCTATGTCCTTCTTCTATTTCTACATGAATACGAGTGTTACAAACTCTATTGATTAATGAAAGTTAGTTCTACTCGTCTATTGAGGAATGCTTCAGATCTTGGTACAATATGGGAGGGGTGGACATATCCCTTCCATTCAACATATGTTGGGGTATTTGGTGGGGCAGAAAGGCCTTTATATTTGAATACATCCCTTTTGACATTGGTCGTACAGGTTCCAACATATGTTCCTTATCTTGGAATATCACCAGATGCCTGGACAAAATATTCCACAGAAGGTACATGGTATGGATCCATCGGTCATCTTCCTGATTGGACAATTTGACGAGGCTACACAAAACTCAATTTGTTGATGTGGTGCTTGTATAAATATTAACTGGATGATATCTTCCACTCTTATTGGAATGGAGGTGTTGGGACAAATAATAGGGTGGAGATTATTGCGTTATGGCGTATTTTATACTATGCCAGATAGTTAAACCTTGACAAGGTTCATATATTCAGAGACTCGAAGGTGACTATTGAATGGATCATTAAGGATACAAATTTCACCCCTCCCCACCTCAGCCATTGGATGTGCAAGATTCGCAAGCTTAAATAGTTATTCCAATAGGCCACATGCACACATATGCATAGGGTGTTTAATAGTGATGTCGATGCTTTGTTAAAGAAAGGGTTTGTTATGACACATAAGATGATTTAATATTCATATTTTCAGCAAGTACACAGACAACGTGTTAAATACATTCCATTGAGCTGAGGTGATTGTTTGTTTTCGGTATAATACTTAACAGTTGCATACATGAAACAAACCCAATTTTTACAGTTATTGATAGTGGTTTCATTAGGGGAATTTTGAGGTCTAAAATGGGCCTTCGAAGAAAAATGTACAACAAAAATAAACTTTATAAGAACCAATATGATTCAAGATGATGATGTCAACCATGGGGGATGATTCACCATTTTTGGAGTAAAAAGGTATAAAGATTAAAATATAATAAAATAATAAAACTACATTTTCGATTCATATTTTCAACTTATCTTCATAAAGTTTTACTCAAATTTCGAGCAGGAGTAATCGTTGGATGCAAACATTTATTCTTCATCCAAGGAGTACCCATGTTTCATACTTTTGATGGTCCCTACTACAGGAAAAGTATTAAAGACATGAAAAAATGTGATTGCAATCACAATTTTCATGTATTTCTCATTTTCCGTGTACTAGGGTCCATCAAAAGTATGTAATATGCGTACTCCTTAGATGAGGAATCAAATTCTCATCCAACGAGTGTTGTTGCTCGAAATTTGAGTAAACCCGTAGGGAGATAAGCTGAAAATACAAGTTGAAAAAAATAGTTTTTTTCTTTTTTCCCTCTAAAATTTGATGATATAATCTAAACTTATTTTATTATTTCCACTATTATTTTATGTGTGACGATGTATTATCTTTTTGTATTGTAATGATACGATATATATGCTTTTAAGATGAACATTTTTTTAGGGATGTGCCACTACAGTTTGGTCATTAGGCTCATCAGAGTTTGTATGTAAACATGGATTTTCTTTTATGAATACATGTTCGCTTCTTCTTTCCTATAAAAATGTCTATCTTAGAATTCGATCATTGAAATTTTAATTTAATTATTAATAATTAATAGGTGGACGATATGGATTTAGCCGTACAAAATATTTGTTAAATATTTTTAATAGTTATTAGAAAGAATGTTGAGATTTATCTTAAAGGTAGTAATGCCATTTTTACTTATGTGTGCGTGTGTAGTCTAACTAATAGATGGAATACATTTTTTGGATGGAATATGGAAATACAATTTTGAGCAAGACTATGATTTCTTATTATTTAAAACTCACTTTCTAATGCAGAAATCGATTCAACATGAAAGAGGGATGAAACAATGGCCTTTTTAACCCTCACAAGAAAAACCACTTTCTATGTTACCGAGGCAACAAGTTTCATGGCCTCCTCGTTGGTTAAGAACTTACTCCACCATGGTTACAGTATCCATACCATTGTGTGAAAACCAATGAATGAAGGGGAGATGTGACATCTCCTAGACATGCCAAGTGCTACAGAGAGGCTCAAAATATTCAGAGAAAATCTACTAGAAGAAGGTGTTAGGGGTGAGGGCTTCTTCCTGGATATGAGATTTTTTTGGGTGCTTGGTGGTTTCTTTATGGGTCGGCTTGCCCTTTCCCTTTACCTTAGTTTTTTTTGGGTGGGATTTTGTTGGTATAATTCCCTTTCATAGGTCTTCTTAGTTTGCATGTACAATTCAATGAGCTTATGGTTCTCTTTGTCTCCCTAAACTGCTTCAACCCCCCTAAAACAAATAAAATATGAATTAAGTCCCTTTCCTTCTTCTTCACAAGAGTTATTGGGAAGATTTAAGAATTTGAACCATGCGGAAGGATTTCTCATTTTTCTAAATAACCTCAGTGGGAACTCGATCCAAATTCAGGTCTCTAAATCTAATTATGTTGTGGGCTCAAAGAAGATTATAGAGAATTAGTTGGTGATTCCTGTAGCCATGCAACATATTTTCTGTAAAGGGAAACAAATGTAGGATTTGTCATAGTGAATGCCTATACAATTTCTGAGAACCCCACCATCATCTTGCTACTAAGGTTGCACGGGTATGCAACGTGCTCCAGGAACCCAACTACTTTGGTTTCACACAAGGATGTGGCTCAGGGTGTTGAAATATGTAACTAGGTTTGGTCTTCATAATGACATGTGTAATCGTGATTTTATGTATTTAATGAAAAGAGAAAAAATAAAATTATTATTTGTGCTATTGAGGCATGGGTTTCATGCTCAAGGGAAATTTATTTTTAGGTCAAGAACCCATTGAGTGATTTTAGGTTTGTCATAAAGTCAATTGAGTCATTTTCATGTATTGAAGACCCATTTTGGCATGTCACATATTGCAAACGAAAATTTATCGAGTCAAAAGACCCTCCAAGACCTCATCATTGCACAAATATCAAGTCGGCCTACATGAAGGGACAACTTGACCTCAAGATAGCAATTCGTACACCTCACAAGCCTATAAATAAGAAGGAATTCAACCTTATTTGTACACTCACTCAAGCAAGTTTGATCTCCACAAGATAGAAGATGGAAAATGACGAAGAAGGAGAAAAAGAACAAGTTCAAAGTTTTGGGCCTCTCTCTCTCTCTCTCTTGTTAGGGTTTCTACAATTACTATAAAAAATGAAATTATGAAGCTGCATTGAAGTTGTTAGGATGCATCAAAGTGGCGAAGCTACATCGAAGTTGGGAAGCTGCATAGAAGCTATGAAGCTGCAAGGTCAAAGTTATGAAGCTACATCGAAGTTGTGATGCTGCATCAAAGCTGTGAAGCTGCAAGGTCGAAGCTGTGAAGTTGCATCAAATTTGTGAAGCTGCATCGAAGTTGTGAATCTACATCGAAGTTGTGTAGCCTCTAGGTCGAAGATGTTGAAGAAACATCAAGGTTGAAGTTACAAAAATTGTTGTTGGGGTCAAAGTCGTTGGATGTGTCGCGAGAAGGTTGAAGTTTGTTTCCAGAAGTCGTTCAAGAAGGAAAAATTTGACTTGTTCTTGGAGGGTATTGGTCAAGGGTTATAGGTTTCATAATTCTTCAATTGAAGTTCTATAAGAAGAGAATAATTATGATGGATTTTCCTCTAAGTTGGAGAGGTTTTGGCCTTGGCTGATCGCCTACATCTTCTGTCCTATTGTCTCACTTTTCTTTATTATTTGGTATTTATTTTACAATAAATAACACTAATAATAATAAAGGAAAGAAGAATTTAATCAAGTAAAGTAAAAATACATCACAAGTAGTTATCAAGGTAAGAGAAATAACCTAATCTAGTTGCCCTACATTTCTCAACATGGTATCAGAGCTAAGGTGAATTCATCAAGGAAGGGTAGCACAAAGAAGGATACTCAAGGGCCAAAGTATGAAGAAATCATCTTGGAAACATTAATAAGAGTTTGATGAAGGAAGAGAAATGAATATAATGACCAACAAAGGAAGAATAAAGAACAATGAAGCATTTTATGATCTAGTTTGGGATATTTATCCTCCACTCATGCGAAGGTGAGGGCATCATTTACAACAGTGAAAGCTAAAAATTGCAATTACTCAAAGGAGCTAAATTTGGGGTCAAAGAAGGACTATTTAGCAAGCCGAATTGTCAAGATGAGTCGTCAAGGTCAAGAAAATTCAAAAAGAGGAAAATATATCCATATTATAGCCACATGTTTCACCTAGTGTTTCTGTAGAAAAGGTCAAAATTGCAGACCTCCTACAACAAGCCAAAATTCTAAAGAAGGACCAAAAATTTGAGGTTGTGAAACAAGTTTGACTAGCATTAACTTGATGGAAGAAAAACAAGAAAATCATTTTCACCATCAAGGAATCAATGTGATCTCTTTTTTAAGCCAATGATGACTTTTGAAGAAAGACATATTCACTAAGAAGACATATTCTATTATCTACATCATCATCAAAATCAGGAAGGCATCAAGTTGAAGATTTCATGATCTAGGAGTATCTTCACTTGACAAGTATTTATATATATATATATTATATATATTAATATATAATATATATTGAATATGTCAAAATGACTTCATATTGCAAGGAGAGCAGAAAAATGGTTGGGTTGTCAAATTTTCTTGCATTGAAAAAAGAGGATAGATTTGATCCTCATAAAAAATGAAGTCATTGGTCATGTTAACGGTTTACTTGTTGAACCACCAAGATAAGAAGCTCGAATAGCCTCATAATTTATGAGGGTGTCATAAATAAGAGACGAACTCCAAGATTTGGGAGAAATAATGTCTAAGAAGGAAATGACTAGCATAGCACTCAATGCAGTACCAAAGGAATGGGGCAGCTTCACATAAAGCATCTATGGGAAGAAGGAAGCTACTCCATTCAATGAAATATGGTCATTGTGCAAAATCAAATAAATCTCGTTGAAGGCAAAAAATGATGTAGGACCAAGCGAGCAAGCTTAAGATTTTTATACCATGGTTAGAAGAAAAAGGGAATTTTGGGAAGCTTGGTCCTCAAAAAAAGAAGAAGAACATGTCAAAGGTTCAATGCTATGGATATCATGAATATGGGCACTACAAGAGAGATTGCCCAAAGCTCAAGAAGGACAACAACAAAAGAGGAAGGGAAGAAGCACATATCATTGAAGAAGTGGAAGAAGTTGAAAATAAGAAATCCAAGGAGGAGGTAAAATGTCTCTACTATGATTGAGATAGTCTTCCTTGCCTAGTTCTTTTCAAGTTTATGTTTCAGGTTTTCTATTGTAAATAATTATCATGAGAAACATGATATGATGCATCATGTTAGAAGATTTCATTATAGAAGCATACGATTGAAAGCAAGAGCTTGTGACATCATCATAAATAAGCATGAAAGGTAGCTTAAATAGAATTCTATGGATGTTACCTATAGAAGGATGTAGCTATTGGTAACCTCATTAGAAGCATAAGTAGTAGCTATGGGAAAAAGAAACTCATCTAGTATATAGCTCATTATACATTATTCAAAAGGAGTATTTGTAAGATGAGGATGATCAAGATCCTCTGTTGGAATCTTCATTGGAAAGTTCACTTACTGGACGAAGAAAGTGTCTCGTTGGGAATTCCAACTTCTATGGGATTCATGGGATGATGGTATGATGTCAAAAGAAGTGAATCAAGTCAAGGGATTGAATTTATTTCAATCAAGGAAGTTGTCAAAGGAAGTCTAGATGACCAAAAGGAGGAGATGAGGTATGTATGCTTGTACTTGATAAAATAGAATCATGTCATATGGTTGAAGATATCATGAATGAGTTCTCTCCCTCAAGAGAATGAGCAAAAGAAAGGATATACTCCTGTGAAAGTATGCATGAAGGCATGGTTCACACATTGACTAGATGAAATCAACATAATATGTCCTCATATGAAATATGAGGCAGTTAACAAAGTTGAAGGAACTATGATTCGAAGTTCCTAGGAGGAAATGTGTGAATAAAGAAAGGAAGAGATAATGAAAATTGCAACTATGGAGAAGGAAATAAACATCCAACGACTAAAAGACTTGACTATGATATCTCCATGGGAAAGATATGAAGATCCTTATAAAGTTTGAAAAATAAAGAGACCTTTGATTTTGCAGGTCTTTTTGGAGATGTATCAATATGTATGAAGGATGTTGATGTGACAAAAAGAAGATGTCATGATGAAAATACCATCACAAAGGTAAGTTTGATTTGATGTTCATTCTTAATTTTTGAACAATATATGGATGGGCTAATGCAGGGCTACCAAAGGAAGAGTTGTAGATGTCATCTACAACTAATACTCATGTGGTGGGATGAAAGATCCTGAAGGAAACATGATTTGAAGAAGGTAGCAAGGTATGAAGGAAAGGAAAGATATGGACTAATGGATCACTTTCTGATGAAAGAAAGAATGACACATCTGACATGATTTATGAATGAAAGTGATGGATGGTCGATTCCCTACAAAGAAGTCCCAAAAGATGTAGGCTCCATAAAAAATATGAAACTCATGACATCGAAAGAGCAAGTCCTACAAGCAGCTGATTGTCCCATGATCTCCACCTCGAGTTGCTAGAAGCAAGTCGTGGATTAAGATGGATCTTGGGTACATTCATTTCATGGAATGGGTTGGTCATCCCTGGATAAGAGGGAGAGACAAATATGGTTCTCTACTTCATGTGTCATGCACTAAACCAAGGTTAATAGTCATAAGTCTTAGTGAAGGCCATGAGGAAAGACGGACACATCATTCCTGTCTTCACCTGGGAAGATAGAATGGAGGATTGGGTAAGCATCAGGCATCTGATACTTTTTGAGAATTTGGTATGGCAGCCAAGATAAGAGTAGTCATAGAGGACAAATATCCTTTGAGGATTGGGAATCCAAGATAAGAATAATCTGGGTGGAACATACTCTGAGAGAATCTAGGTGGGGTAAGCAGTCTCGAGATGGAAAATGATGAGGGTGTCTATAAATTATTGGTCTCGCCAGCATTGTGCTTTGATATTGTTGAGAGATAGAGTTGTTAGTCAAGGCTTTGTTACATGTCAATGATGGATGATGTGATACAATATAGATGGGTTACCAATCCAACTCTTCTTATGATAATTTTTTAGATTGAGAATGTCCAAGTACCTTGTATGGATTATGAATACCTCCCTATTTAGGAGGGAGTGTTGAAATATGTAACTAGGTTTGGCCTTCATAATGACATATGTAATCGTGATTTTATGTATTTAATGAAAAGAGAAAAAATAAATATATTATTTGTTCTCTTAAGGCATGGGTTTCATGCTCAAGGGAAATTTATTTTTAGGTCAAGCACCTATTGAGTGCTTTTAGGTTTGTCATAAAGTCAATTGAGTCATTGTCATGTATTGAAGACCTATTTAGGCATGTTAAATATTGTAAAGAAAAAAATATTGAGTCAAAATAGAGTCAAAAGACCCTCCAAGACCTTGTCATGGCACAAAGATCAAGTCGACCTACATGAAGGAACAAGTCGACCTCAATATAGAAATTTGAACCCATCACAAGCCTATAAATAGGAAGGAATTCAACCTCATTTGGACACTCACTCAAGCAAGTTCAATCTCCACAAAATAAAAGCTGGAAAAGGATGAAGAAAGAGAAGAAGAACAAGTTCAAATTTTTGGGCCTCTCTCTCTCTCTCTCTCTCTCTCTCTCTCTCTCTCTCTCTCTCTCTCTTGTTAGGGTTTCTACAGTTATTATGCAAGACGAAATTATGAAGTTGCATTGAAACTGTTAGGTTGCATCGAAGTTGTGAATCTGCATTGAAGTTGGGAAGCTCCATCGAAGCTATGAAGCTACAAGGTCGAAGCTGTGAGGTTGCATCGAAGTTGTGAAGCTGCAAGGTTGAAGCTGTGAAGATGCTAGGTCAAAGTTGTTGAAGTTGCATCAAGGTCGATGTTGTTGGAGAAGTTGTTGGAAGGTCGAATTTTATTGTTGGTAGTCGTTCAAGAAGGAAAACTTTGACTTGGTATTGGAGGGTATTGGTCAAGGGTTATAGGTTTTGGAACTTGTCAATTGAAGTTCTATAAGAAGAGAAGAATAATGATGGGTTTTCCTCTAATTTGGAGAGGTTTTGGCCCTGGATGATCACTTACATATTCTGTCATATTGTCTCATTGTTATTTATGATTTGGTAGTTATTTGATGACAAAGGACACTAATTATAATAAAGGAAATAAGAAGTTAATCAAGTAAAGTAAAAATACATCACAAGAAGTTATCAAAGTAAGAGAAATCACCTAATCTAGTTTCCCTATATTTCTCAACACAGGGTACGAGGCCCTATTTAATGGATTAGCCTAAGTTGAGTCTATTTCCATATATTGTTGAAACATTAGAACAAATGCCAATAATGGAAGTAAATTTAGAAGAGATAAATCAACTTTTTTATATTCTCTAGTCTAATTGTATGATCTATAGATTTAATGGATTCTGGCTAAGGCCCGAGTGTTTGCATCAGTGGGGTTTTACAACCTAAACCAAAAAAATTGATATATATATCGTTGTTCAAAAGGATTTTTTCATTGTGAAATTTGATTCCTAAGAAGACTTACAGAAATTATTTTATGAAGAACCTTGGTTCTAGAGAAGAGCTTGTCTCTTCATCACCTCTTGGTTTCCGGAGTTTGATTATTTAATAACGGTGTTAAAAAAGATGCCAGTTTGGGTAAGGTTTCCAAACCTTCCTCTTCCTTTCTGACATCACAAAGTACTAAAGGATATTGGAAATTCTTTGGGTTCTTTCCAAAATAAGGATGTTTCATTAATGAAGAAAGGTTTATTCACATTTGTTTGTATCTGTGTAGAAATAGATCTTAGCAAAGGTCTACCTGACTACATATTGTTAAAACATAATTCCTTTCAATGGATTCAAATTTTGGACTACGAAAACACAACATTGAGATGTTTCACATGCTTCCAAACAAGAAACTTACAAGATTCATGTCCACAAGCAAAAGAAATCTTAAAAAAAAGGGGGCAAATCAATAAAACTAGCAGTTGGTAGCCTTTTAATCCCATTTTTCTGGAAGATGAAGAAGGGGAAATCAAGGAGGACCATCCAAAATAAGAAACTTTGAGTACTCAAATTCTTGATGGTCATGGACTTCACATGTAGATGATTCAGAAAAAGAATCGATCCTTGAGTGAAAGCATCCTAGAGTAGTGCCCAGCAAAGAGGATGGGTTGGTCGACTCAAAGAAATCACATGTTTTAGAAAGCTCATATTCTAATAAAGCACACCCCCCCCTCACCTGCGGTGGTGACTGTGAATGAATTGGCGGTGGAACTTGTTGACCCTCCTTTAGGGGAATGGTAGAAGGCCCAAAATAAGAAAGGAAAGAAAGAGAATTTAAGTGATTATTATAACACTTAATTTCTCTTTTGTTGTTCTTTATTTTTATTGTTGTGCTCTTGAGCTGAGAGATTGTTAATCTTCTCTCACAAGACTACCGTCTTGCTCATACTAAATGCTTTAGCATCTGCAAAAGGTGATTTAATTCCTTTTTTTCCAAGTTGTTTCTTATCCCTTGCAAGTTTGACGCGTGCGATGTTATCTTCAATTTCAGTTCCTTCTATATGCAAGAAAAGTGTTCATTTCGGTGCCATATGCCTTCATTAGATGTGTTCTCGATGAGTTATGGTTTGAATAACACCCCATCTCTAGCCTTTGCTTTCATATTGGAGTTCTCTATTGGTATTTCTCTACGGATTTCCCTCACTTGGTGTATTCGTTATGGTACTTGACTTGCTTAATAAGCTGAATTCCCTCTCATTAGTTTTTTCCCTTAGGCTGGTTGCATTCCTCTGTTATTCTATTCAACTTACTTGGTGTCTCCTTCCTTGATCCCTTCTAAGTTGGCTCATCCTTTTTGTGGGCTACTTGTTGTCTTGTCATTACTTAGATCATGACCACAAGTTTAATGCTTGACCACCTAGCCCTAACCCCTATACACATGGTTCTTCTCTTCACACTTGCTACTTGTTCCTCTCCCCTTCTCACCACTTTCTCTTTTCTTTATTGATCCCTCTACCATGCATCGACAGTGTGCATGTGTTCCTAGAGGGGTAGCCTACTACTAGGAATGGGCATGTCGGGGGAACACATATATCTACGAGCGCCTGTAGGAAATTGTTGCATGGTTTCATGAGCTTACCATGGGCCCCATACAAGATGAGCTCACCCACATGGAGAGAGAAGGAGCCTCTCGTTGGCACCAACTCTCAAACACAAAGGTTCACATAGATATGGTAGACTAGGTGTTGGATAGCAAAAAGATTAATGGACACTTCAATCGGTACATGTACATTGATGACTTATATTAGCACTTGAAATTCCTCCTTGAAAGAATCCTGGTGCACTAATTTGAGCATCAAGCATAGCTCCTTCACTTTATAGAGCATTTGCATCATTATATGAATGGCCTGAATCAAAGACTAGACTGCATAAAGAAACACATTGGCATCCTACCCTTGACTGGTAGCACCTCCGACAACAATCAAGACCCTATCCAGGTTGCAGCTACATATTATGATCCTTTTGCTTAGCCTCATGTGATGCTTAGGTTTCTATCATTTCTGGGTATTATTGTTTATTCTCATGGCCAACATGGCCTACTTTTCAATTTATGTATAGTAATTTTTGGGTTTTTGAACACTATATTATCCTATGCCTCTGTACAGAGATTGAACTTTTGATTTTGTACAAGTGTTCTCTTTAAAAGATTCGCCTAGAGTATCTCACATTTCCATGTCATAACAAACAAAAAAAATTCATATTCATGAAAGCAATTGAGCTTTTTTTAACAATAATATTATATAATTTTTAGTGATAATAATGATTATGTGTTATAGCTCATTAAACATATTTTGGGTGGTTGGTGGCCACCCAAATTCAGCTCTAACAAGTGAAATGATAAGTTTTTTTAATAATTTTCCAAATTTAATTTCAACCAAATATTTTTATTAGTAATAAAAAATAAAATATTAAAATTTATCTCAACCTCTAATATTAACCATTATACTTTTTATTTTACAGTTTAATAAAAATAAATTTAACAAAATTTTGATTTCTTACTAATTATCGACTTCTTCACCCTACATATTTATGAGCTTACCTAACCTAACCACTCCTCTTTTATCTACGTCCGAATTGAATTGGAATTTGATGCATCCGATAGTAATTATTCACTTACCCCAATACTTTGTCAATACTAAATTCAAAGATTTTATGCCGCTGCTAATCATTAATTATTTCACCTCATTGGATGTTACTCGAGCATTGCCAAAGCTTTTTTGCGGTTGCTAATCATTAATTATCCGCTTCAATAGGTGCACTTTTGTCACAGATTTTTGCTTGCTGCCAATCATACATTATTTTCCTACAGTGGACACCGCTCGATTAAACTACATTGGACTTGCAAATAGACTATAGGCGTTTCACTAAATTGTAGTGAAAGAGTTGTTTTTAGTGTGATTTTTTGGATTTTTTATATTAGAATTTGCTGTAAAATTTTGAGGTGAAATTTTGATTTGTGTTATTTAAAATAGTTTTTTTGACTATATGTAAAAATTCATTACCTTGAAAAACCCCTAACGTACTTGGATTATGCAGAAATTATCCATCAAATTTGTGATTTCAGTAATTTTTTGCCAGATTTTAAAGAAATTAAACGAAAAACCTACTAAAAATCTTCTAAAAAATAACAAATCAATTTTCTTCCACACTTAATTTACTTAATTCTTAAAAAACCCAAGTAAAATTTATAATTTTTCCTAATTTTTCTTCACTTCTATATTAACTTTTCTAAATATATGTATTTTATTTTTTTCCATTTCTTTATTAAATATTTGACCCTTTGAATTACCAAATATCCAAACAATTTACTTTATTACCAAATAGTTTTATTACCAAATAGTTTTAATAAAAATGTACAGTCACCACACACTCTCATAATAAAACCTTTGAAGTAAATCATATTTGAGGCTATTTTATTTTTGATATAATTGTAAAAAAATTAAAATGGAAAATTATTTAATCCATATTACGCAATACCGTGTTCATGTAACAAATCGATGGTCAATTTCTACTAATTTTTTCACGGGTTTGGTTTTGCACTGT
>APFE031561861.1:491805-505716 GCA_000404065.3 Pinus taeda | reverse complement strand
TATTTAATTTTAAAATCATTATTACTCGGATGCGGGTGCCACCTTGTTAGACGGAGGTCATGTGCCTGCCACGAGTAGAGCCCTGCGAGAAGGCCACTTGACGACGGGCAATGAAGAACATTAAAGAGGCATTCAATGGCATTCAATGCCATTTTCACCGTATGCCGTCCCAAGGAATTTACAAAGGGATCGGAAGAATGACCAGGCGCAGAAGTTTAATGACGAACTGCCTGTCTGAACAGGCGTGGAATAGTTGCTCAATTCTGCACGCAAATGGATGTCTGTTGAGGGAGAAGGAGGGTGCTGGAGTGGGTAAGCCTCTGCGCAAACCCAGGCTCTGGGCAGGGAAGCAAAATCACTTACGGTATCGAGGGAAGATTGAGGTAGGCTCCTTCCTGATTCTGTACATCTCGGAGGTAAGAACATCTCAATTCCCCAAGGCGAAGGGGAATAAGGCAAAGCCTGAAATTTTGGGTCAGCAATTAAAAGCGTCGGAGCAACATAGGCTTGAGATGGCTCCCAGGGATCGCGCCACGCCACGCCGTGGGCGGAACCACGGTCAGAGGGGGCATCTTGGAGGCAGAGGAGTTCACAGCCCGCGGCGTGTCTCCCCGCTGGCTTATGCCTCGCCTAGCTCTCCTGGGTCTGAGGATTTAGGTAACGACATCAGCAATTCGGTGCAGACAGTCAAGTTTAAGTACCACCGACGCACTAACAGGCCTATAGTCTCAGCGTTAATCACAGTGGTCTTCGCGGAAGAAGACGAAGAAGAAGAAAGCGGAAGGGAGGTATCAGAGGAGAAGGAGCCAAGTACAAACAATTCCTCTCAGAGCAGGGGCGAGGACGGCAGTTCTTACCTCCCTTCCTCACAGAGCATGCTCGAAGAGGAAAGTACTGGCATTCAATTGGAAGAACAGAATGAGGTCCTCCGAGAAATTGGCAGTATAATGGACATGGAAATTACAAACTTGGTTCAGCATTCGGTGACGCACCTCCAAGCAACGGAAGCTCCAGGGCATGGCAAGGAACCTGACCGCGTCTTCGGCAATGTCCTCTACCCAATACTCCCGCCAGGAATTCATAGGCTTGAGGACATACCGGATGGTATGGAAGTGGTATGCGAACCAGACCCAGAATGGGAAGCAGCAGAATGGGAGGCAGAGCATCGGGTTGCAGAGGACCAGGCGGATGGCTCCAAAAACTCAAATGACAATCAAGGCAAGGCGTGTAAGGTCTAAGAAATTGGTTCTGGGGATTATGCGTCTGTTTTTTGATATGTTTTTGCTACCAATGCACGGTTCGGGAGAAGCGCCCCGTATGCAGCAACCATGACGAGGTGTCATCAAGCCAGCGACCTCTCTAGTCTTGCAGGCACCTATGCTCTGTCTACTTTGACTATGCTTCTGTTTTTGTTAAAATTCCAAGCTATTATGTACAAATCTCTAGTCTGGAATTGTTATTTTGAAGATAGCTATTATGTCATTGTCTGTTACAGTCTTGAACAGTTTAAGTATTGCTATCAGGTCCTACCTTCTAAGCAGGGCAGATTTTGTATGGAAAAACTTGACAGAGAGATGTTTAATCACTCTCAGAGGCATTGCCGTCTTGTACATATTTTTTCTACTTTCTTAATATAATTAGTTTAGCATTTGCCCAGAAAAAAATAAAATTTTAAAATCATTATTAAACCAAACACCAAATTAACATGTAAAAATTTTTTATGTGTAAGAAAGAACCCACCTCCACACAAATCCTATTTAAAGTAAAAAACCTCGGATTTCAAATATAGTTGGTCCAAATAAATAAATAAAATCTATTAAAATATATTTCTTTGAATAAACTCCACTCTACAGCGTTGATCATAATACTTGTAAAAAAATATTGAAAAGGACTAATCTTTATGAATTAGAAAATACGGGGATGATAGTGTAAGAGACGCATGAGAGCCATTAAATATTTTTTTATGAATTAAAGAATACGGGGATTATAGTGTAAGATACCCATTAGAGCCACTAAGACATCATCGTGACCGATACCTTTCCAAAAGAGAATGAAATATTTAAAGACAAGGTTGCTCGGGAAAAATTTAAGAGCTTTAGATTCTATTTTGTGGCAAACGAAAAATTTGGTAATGGTCAATCATGGCGCTTCATGAGCCAACCGGTTGGTTCAGGAAAGAAACTTCATAGATGATAAATTATAAACTAGTATTTGTATTAAGCGGTGCAAAGTAATACCTATAGGGTATGCGAATTTTGATTTCATTTTTGTTCGAGTAAAAACTAGCTTATTAGGGAGTGATAAGTGATAAAGGAGTAGTATTAGAGGTATGGATATTAGAGTTTTTAAAATGAGATAAGATGAAATATTTTGCGATATTCATTAGGTTTGAATAGTGAATGTTAAGTTATAAAGTAGATATGTCTTTTCATAAAGTGGTTGTAGTTTATTGATTGGAAAATTTTGCAATACCAAAATTCCTTTACATATAATAGTGTCTTTTTATAATAATAAACGTATTATATAACTAATGTCCGAAAATTTTAAAGTGGTTGTAGTTTATCGAAATTACAAGATCTTCCAGAATCGACCCCCTAGAGTATCTCTATAATTAGAACAAAACAGAACAATGAGCATTTTATTATAACTCACACAAAGCTTAACAAATCATAGAGAAAACTGTGACAACCCCAAATCGTTAGACAATATCCGTACATACTTTATAACAATGATCAAACCATAGTGTCTCAAGTGGCAAGCGTAGATATGTATCAGAGGTTTTGATATCGAAATTTTTAACATGACACACTTCACGAATTTGAGATATTGAAAAGATGCGACACAACGAATGCAAAATCACATTAAAACATTATAAAAAAACTAATCGCATCAGCATATGATATCAACGATTATGAGAGGTGGTATGAAAGTTGTGATATGGGCGAATGTGATATCATGATAAATTTGTTTTAATAATGATATCGGGTCCCTCACCAAATCAGTGATTGACGATTTTAAGTTGCGACACAAAACAAAAGCATTAATATGAGAATAAACGCGATATTTCAATTAATCAAAATTTAAATTAAATCGGGTCCATGTAACGGAGCTTTGAGAAAATAGGAGATTTTTGTGATATCGGACATGGGCGATGAGATCAAATCGAAGATTGGAGGTGATACTATATCGACAACCAAAGGTTTTGTGATATCCCATATCGAAGGTTTGGAGTGGCATGCCTTTGAAGAGTTCTCATTCAGCCTGACACTATATATTTATAGAGTGTAGTTGATTATCAAATTGGGTATAGAAATCGAGTGACTAAACCATAAAATTTTCGATGGGGTACTTTCGATGCAAGAGGAATATCGAAAACGGAGGGTAAACGTGGAAAAGACGTGGGCCATATCGAATGTTATGGATTATAGTGATATCAGAGTTTTGAAAGCACGCACGATAAGCAAACCCCCGATGTAATATTTCTGATATATAAGTGCACTTGGATGGGTTTTTTGTTAGGATATATTAGATTGGGCCCAAACCTTTGACCATGACCACTTTGTAATGTGATTTAGGCCTAGGTCATAAATATGGTTTTTTGCCTCAGGGGCTATGTAAGTAATACATATCGTACAACATAAAAATATTATATACAAATACAACTCTCTATCTCCAAAATAGAAATAAAATTAATAAAATAAGAGGATGATGTACAATCTATAAGGCCAAGGAAGATGAGAACTTCCAATCGACAATTAGATGGCATTTACAAATCAAGTGTCCGAATGAGATGAAACGAGCTATGATAGGTAGATAAGAACAGATTGAACTCATTTAAGAAATCCATATTATCAAAATCTAAAAGTAATAATACTAAGAAATCAATTAAAAGGGTTTCGATAATGGAATTTAAGTGAAAAATAGTATATTTAGTTGTTGTTGTTAATTTTTTTAAGCTTTCAATTACATTACACATATAATATAAAAATATTTTACTTGGACACACGCGCGCACACACACACACACACACACACACACACATATATAATAATTTACTTGGACACACACACACACATATATAGGCGTAGTCTAACTTATAGACCTAATAACCTTTTTCATCTGAAATCATCAAAACTCGACAATATAATTTCAAGTTTTGTTGTTGTTTAAAATACATTTTTGAATGCATAAATGGATTCAAAACCCTAAAAAACCTACAATCCACTCGAATGATACAAATTAAACAATGTAAATTCAAGTTCTTGAAAATTTCTGTTGGATTTTGATTAAAAATAACTAGGAAAAATGTCATGAAAAAGACCATTTCATCTTATAAATTAGACTTACGCCTTATATAAGATATATATAATATATATATATTATAATTAAATTTAATAATTATTAAATTAATTACATTAATTTAGATTGACTAATTTATGATTGACGTTAAATTTGTTTTAAATTATAAATGATGTTATTCCTTTTTTTATCATTTAAAAAAAAATTATACATGTCCTTTATTAATATCATTTAACTTTAATGATTTTATAAAAGAGAGAACAAGTTGATATATTAATATATTTATTTAAAATGGATATTAAAATATTTTAAAATTGACTAGGAATTTATTAATGTAAGTGTCATCTCTCTCTATATATATAATATCTATATAATATTGACGTCAGTTTTTTTAATTTAAAGTGGATAATGAATTTTGTAAAACATCAACTCTATGCTCACCATTAAAAGAATTAAGTATTTCTTTACTAATGGTTTAAATTCCAATGATCCTATATGAAATAGGAGAAAACAATCAAGGATGTTTTATATAATAATATATATAAATAATATATAATATAATAATATATATATATATGTTATTATTATTATTAAAAATATTACATGCAACTCTTATTAGATGTAGAAGGATTGTTTAGGCTTTAATAACCAAAGCTCGAGCCATTGCAAAAAACTGATCATTTACCTTGTCCAAATGATAATGATAATTATTTCTCTCCACATCCAAATAATAATATATATAATATATATATATAATATATATATATATAATATATTAATATATATATATATATATAATTTCATTTTTTATTATTTTAATAGAGATATATAATATTTATATTAATAATTTAAAAAATGTTATTAACCAAAAATTTCCAATATAATGTTACTAAAAAAACTTTATTTATTTAAGAGGGAAAATGTTCGCAAATTCTGTGAAACGAAACACATATTCACAGAGGCAAAACTTTATAGGGGAGAATAAATACTCCATCCATACAAAATAAATCCAAATATACATGTTCCATCATAATCATATGATATGACATCTTTGAAAATATATACCCCTTACATCCTAGTCCTACGATATGACATCTTTGAATATATTGAACATAAGTCAAATAGGAAAACTATGATTGATTTATATACTATGAAGTTGGTTACACGCAACTCCCATAGCATGCAAGAAAAAGTCCAACCCATTATCTTCGTAGATATATATGGAAATAGGTAGTCTAGTATTCCATAAGAGAATTAAGATTTTTTTAAATTAAATGGTTCATGTAGATGAATGTTACCAATCAAATATCAATTAGTTTGTGTGAGGCTTTATATTCTTCAAAAAAATGTATAGATTTAAGAATAGATAATTTTTTCAACCAAAACATGATTAAAGGGTAAATAATTATGAAATTAGATTTAAAAACAAATCAATTTTAAAAATTGAAAGTATATTTAAGCCACAGACGTTTTTCACTCAAAATTTGATAAACTACCTTCAATGAATTAGAGAAAGGCCATTACTTGTTTTTCACTCAAAACCTGATAAACTCCCTTCAATGAATTAGAGAAAGGCCATTACTTGTTTTTCACTCAAAACCTGATAAAATCCCTTCAAGGAATTTGAGAAAGGCCATTACTTGTATCCTTACTTGAAGGAAAAAGAAGAGGATCTTTCAAAATAGTATTTCCCTTACCTGGCTCAAGTAAATATTCTTCCCTTCCTAGTGGTATAGCGTCTACTTTCACTATAGGAAAGTGCTTTCCTCCTCTTGGATAACAAAATCCAAGAGGTTTAACCAAGAAAGAATGCAAATTTTAGAGAAAAAAATATTGAAAGGTTATTGCTGTACAATTGAACATAATTCATGTGAAAGGAGTGTGTAACCAAGCAAGAATGCAAATTTGAGAAAAACAAATTGGAAGATTATTGTAGGATGCTTGAACATAATCCATGTGAAAGGAGTTGTTAAGGCAGTACTATGATGGATAGAATCCTTATAGCAGAGTTGGGTTGAGAGATTCCTTTTACACAAGGAGTTCTCATTAATATTACTTGATTTCATATTACATTGAGTTGAATCCCACTGAAATTCAAGAGGTTGTTTTTGGTGAGAAGTAAATTATTATAAAGGAAAATTTGAAAGATTTTAACGAGAGTAACAGATCTATAGGATTATGTGTATATATAATGAGTGTGATCGAGGGAGGAAAAATTACAGCAGGAGAGAGTAAGTTGTTTTTGGTGAGACTGTTGTGGTAAAAAACACAACACCCCCATTTAGAATCTTTACTATTATCACCATTATAAATGGGGATCCTTTTTGAATTTTCCTTTGCTTTTTGAATCGTTATTTATTTATTTCTACTTAATTAGTTTTGTTTTATTTTTCACTTATTTAGAAAACAAAAAAAAAGGTTTCGATAAAACTTTGTTTAAACCTTTGATGTAATAAATCTTTGATTTTATTTCATTTCATTTGAATAAACCAATCACATAGCCCCTAAGTCCAAGAATTTAATTAAAATGTGACTTAAATGGGTTTTCTAACCTTGGAATTCCTTTGAAAATCTTAAACCAAAACCTATTACATATATACATACAAACCATATGATAAAACATATAAGGGGAATATTGAAATGTTGAACTATCGGTGGATCCATATGTTATCATAGCCAAAACTTACAATGTTTCTCGACTCCCATCCAAAAGCCACGTGTCATTTCATATCAACTATCATAGTTTTTAAGCATATTACCATGCCAAAATCTCGATATCCCAATACCGTCAGAGTCGATATGTCATACATTCCAATTAATCCTAATATTGGATCTATTCAACTATCGGGATTTTTGTAACAAATGTGTTTGGAAGTTTTGATAGGGTCCATACCTGGTTTGTTTCAAAGCTCTAATTTATCATGGTTTCAAGTCTGGCATCTTTCGGATGTTCATCAGATATCATGGTTTTTGGTTGCAAACTGGCCCAAATCCTTCAATAGTTGAATTCCTCCGTTAGGCCATTCACATCGCATAAGTCACGTTCAGTTTTGGTTTTAAACTCAATTATAAATAAGCCACTATTATGGTCTTGAGCTCTATTTTGATTTGATTTTCAATATGATTTTTTACACACACCAACCATCCCCATCCAAAATCATTGTCGTACATTGGAAATCTTGGAGAGCTTCCCATCATCACACTATTATCGGAGATCAGTCTATCTAGTTTCATAGCAGTGGGGCATTGATTATATTTTTGCAGCTACGCCATGAATTTTCCATCGTGGTGTGGCCATATGATGCGGTGAAAAAATATCGCTACAGAACGTGTATCGCAGGCTAAGATCTCCTTTGTGGTGACCATGGTGCTCATGATTTGGATGGTGTTGCTGAAGTAAGAAAAAGGTAATGGAGGTATCAATATGGGTTGGCACTTCACCACTTTCTTGAAGTTCGTCGAATCCTAGGGAGGTAGGGCACAAGCCCATGTGATGGCATGTATTTGGCTCCTTTGAATTCTTATGGTTAACTTTGTCCTTTAGCCTCAAGATCATCTCCTTATTGAAGTGAAATATTTTTTCAATGAGTGCAAGTGGGGAAAATTTCTCGATCCTTTGGGTTATGGGTAGGTTAAGAGCTATGCGGGAACCCTTTATTTCAAAACATCAGATGTGAAGTGGTGGGTGAGAGATTATGGTCTCTTCTCTACAGAGATCTACCCATGAGTTTATGAAATGGTAGAGTGAAGTATCATCTACCACTGCGTGGTTAATTGTGAAACCTATCGCAACCCTATCTCTCAGCTTCGTAACTTGTTCATATTCAAATCTATAATGTTACAAAAAGAAAGAGAAAACAATGAGCTAATTCCCTGGTCAAATGAATTCAGACTTTTCACTGAACAAAAGGAAAGAGAGGAATTTTTCCTTTCTGAAAATGATAGGGACAAAACCTCTCCCAGTATTTGAGTTCCAAATAAAAGATGAGTGATACTTTTAAACACGACATAAGGAATTTTAGAAAGGGCATGAAGTCACCTGGACCACCATTAGAGGGAGAAAATGACCGTTAAAATTAATGGTGCCATCTAGAAAAAAAAAATTATTGAACAACTAGACTCACCTCCAACCCCATTATTTCTTGAATTCCAACATCTGATGCAGATTCCTTGGTCAACTGGTGTTGGCAAAAGAAATTGAGTCTGGGGTGGTATCATAGATTTAAATGAGGGTCATAACAAGAGTTCCGATGTGGTGGATCCGATATCGGATTTAAATCAAACATAAAGTGGGATCGAGTTCATGCCTATCAAAAACTCTGAGCACATCCATTTGAAAAACCCGGATGGTTGGGAAAAGCCAATTCTGCATTTAATTGGAGTGTAAAACATACTAGGTCTAGGTATTGGGACTTTGGTAAGCAGTGGAGGTATTACACAGGTGGAGACCCAAAAACCCATTGGCCAGAGGATCTGATATCGACTTTAAAATGTGGTAAAAAATGTCATTAGGTTTATCCAAAGGAGAGGTATCAAAACTTTGTTATGGAAGCATGTTAAAAAAAAATATGATATTTTTAAACAAGATGTGATAGTTTTATGAAGTGGCACATGGATTTTGGATGGGGTATCAGAGAAATGGGAGTCGAGGAACATCGTAAGTTTGGGCTGCAAGAGTGAGAGAGTTAGTGAGAGTGAGAGAGAGAGTGAGAGCGAGAGAGAGAGTGAGAGTAAGAGAGTAAGAGAGAGAGAGAGAGAGAGAGAGAGAGAGTTGGTGAGTGTGAGTGTGAGTGAGAGAGAGAGAGAGAGAGAGAGAGAGAGAGCGAGAGAGTGAGTGAGAGTGAGAGTGAGTGAGAATGAGAGAGAGAGTGAGAGTGAGAATGAGAGTGAGTGAGTGAGAGTGCAAGTGAGTAAGAGAGAGAGAGAGAGAGAGAGAGAGAGAGAGAGTGAGAGAGAGAGAGAGAGAGAGAGAGAGAGAGCGAGAGAGTGAGTGAGAGTGAGAGTGAGTGAGAATGAGAGAGAGAGTGAGAGTGAGAATGAGAGTGAGTGAGTGAGAGTGCAAGAGAGAGAGAGAGAGAGAGAGAGAGAGAGAGAGAGAGAGAGAGAGAGAGAGAGAGAGAGAGAGAGAGATAATGAGTGAGTGAGAGTGAGAGTGAAAAGGACTGAAATTCAAAACAGCAAGAAGGTAAACTTTGTTTAAAACAATAACAGACAAGATGAAAATAAAACTAAGCTAATAGAAAAAAAAAAAATGAATCCTAACCTACTCAGGAGGTAACCAGCATGTCATGGCTATTGGAAGTACCTCTTAAGATGTTGGCCATTAACAGGGATTTTTTCAGTTTCTCCCTGTAAAGTTATCAATCTATAGGTTCCCTCATCAAATTTTTCCTCAACTTGGAATGGGCCCAGCCATAAGCGTTGGTATTTTGTGTGCTTACCTTTTGGCTCACTCAACTTGTCCCATTTCAGGACAAGCTCTCCGACTTGGTAATCTTTATCTCCTGTTAGATGACGATCATATAATATCTTCACAATCATTTGGTGATTCCTGAACTTGTTTTTGGCATTATCTCTCAATTACTCCTACCTCACCAGTTGGTTGATCCTTTTTTGAAGTAAGGCTAAAGGGGTCCCTCTCGAGGCTTGGGAGAGCTGTAACGGGGGAAGGGTAATGTTGGGAGGCAAGATGGCTTCCTATCCATAGATGAGGAAGTATGGGGATTTTCCTAATGCTATTTTTGGGGTGACCCTATCAGCCCAAAGGGCATTCATTAGGGTGTTGTGCCAGTTCCTCTGGTTGTCGGCGACAGATTTATGGATTATGTAGATGAGGTTTTTAATTGAGGACTCTGCAACTCCATTTCCCTGGGGTTAATAGTTTGATGCATACCTTATGCGAATTGATTTATCGATAGAAAATTCAGTCAATTTTAGTGATGAAAAGTAAGAAGCATTATCAAATATGAGAGCCTCAGGGATGTCGAACCTATTGATAATAAATTTCTCAATAAAAGATATTACGCCGTCTTCGTTAACCTTCCGAAGCGGGATGGATTTGGTCCATTTGGTGAAGTAATCGGTTGCCGTGAGTATATACTTATGCTAATGTGAAGAGTTTGGAGTGATCTCACTTATGACATCTAGGCCCCATTGTTGGAATGGGCGATAGATCATAACGGGCCTGAGGGGAGCGGCTCGCTTTCTTTCTCGACTTGTGGCAATTTGACACACCCGACATTTCTAAGCGTAGGCATGTGAGTCTCTGAACATTATGGGCCAATAAAACCTAGCTCCTAATATTTTGTGAGTAGTGGTCTCTCCACCATAGTGACCACCTACTAGGCCATTGTGCATTTCTTTCAAAACATGATCAGTGTCATCCTTTTCCAAACACCTTAGCTAGACTCCATCATAATTTTTTGTGTATAATATGTCATTGGCCAAGAGATAATGATTAGATTTTAATTTGAGTGCTCTCCTTTATGATGCATCCATGTGCTCAGGACATGATCCCCGTGTTAGATAAAAGTGTATGTCGTAATACCATGACTCAGGGACCAAAGGGACTTCCAACGTTTCGCGCTCACACATCAGCATTTCGTGAGTCCATCTGGGCTCCTCCCTGAATTCTACTTGCGTGTCCCATGTGCTCTGTGCTTCTGGTTCTTCCGACACCCCTTGTTTATCCACCAAGGCTTTTTCCACGAGCTTACACAATCCCTGCCCTCGAACTATCTTTGTCGGCTTAATTTCGAGGTCGCATTCTTGAAGAGCGGTTATCCAATTCCCTCTATGTTCCCCCATATCCCTCTACACAAAGAGCGATCTTATAGTAGGGTGGGGGATGATTACTTTCGTCGTGGCCTTTAATAAATAAGGGCAAAAATGTTTCACAACTTTAAAAACCACCAAACCTTGTTTCTCCACGTCTGGGTAGTTCAGTCCTACTCCCTGAAGATTAGAGCTCATATAAGAAATAGGGACTTCATCATTGTTGTCATTTTTTGGGTGAGGATTGCGGCATATGAAACAACTAAAGTGAAAGTGTACAGGAGGAATTCCTTGTAAAAATTGGGGCTAACCAACGTAGGAACTTCTGCGATGGCCTCCTTAATTCACTGAAATGATCTCTTAGCTTCATTGCTCTACCTATACACATTGTCTTTCTTCATCATTAGCTGAATGGGACACACTATTTCTGTGAAACCTGAAACAAATTTCCAACGAAATTAATTTTCCCGAAAAAATATTGCATTCCCCTTTTACTTGTGGGGGCTTGTATTCTCATGATGGTCTATTTTCTTTTAGGATCAATAATAACCCCTTCTTTAGAGAGGATATGACCTAGTAGTTTCCATTCTGTAATTGCGAAAACACTCTTCTTGGGATTCAACGATATTTCGTACCTTTGGCATCTTTCAAAAATCTGTTTTAGGTGATAAATATGATCCATTTTGTGATATGAATACACAGCAATGTCGTCCATGTAAACCACTACTGATTTGTTAATCAGTCCTCGGAAATCTATGTCCATAGCTCTTTGAAATGTGGCGCCTATATTAATAAGTCCAAGCGACATTTTGCGATATGCATAAGTGCCCCATTTAGTGTTGAAGGTTGTCTTAAGGTAATATCCATTTGCCACCAACACTTGATTATATCCCAAAAACCCATCCAATAGGGACAACATTTCAGACCCAGAAACGCATTGAAGAATTTGTTCCATAGAAGGGATAAGATAGTTATCTTTTTGCGATGCTTTGTTCAAGTTTCTGAAATCGATTCATAACCTGATGTCTCCATTTTTCTTTCTTATTGGCACGAGATTGGCTACCCAGTGGGTGTGCCTAAAAGGAAAAATGATTTTGGCATCCAACATTTTGTTTAATTCTTTCTTCACCAACGGTTCCAGGCTTGGATGCATCTTGCAAAGCTTTTGTTGGTAGGGCTTGACATCCTTTTCCACAGGAATTACATGCTGCATAATGCCGATATCGAAGGTTTTTAAGTCGCCATATGTCCATGCAAAGACATCCTTGTACTCTTTAAACAACTTAACAAATGCAGCCTTTTCTTGTAGAGAGCATCCCAAGCCCAAATTAACATTTTTTGGGTCTTCTTCAGTTACAAGGTTGATCGACTCATACTTCATGGATGAGCTATGCGTTTTGCAGTTAGTCGGCTTCTTAAATTTATGATGGAGGTCATAAAAGTGCTCCATCTTAACAACTGACTTACGATTTATATTAGGCTAATCATTTTCCTCATCTTCACTCCCGTTCATAAGTTTGTCATTCTATTTTTCATCAATGACTACATTTTTGAATGTTTTTTCACAATGCAAGAACTCAAGGATTTTCTCATCACCTTCGAACACCTGCCAATTCGAGATGTTATCAGGCACAGATGCTCTGAAAATCAATTCAACATAATATTTATTCTTGTTTAATATAAGATCACGCAAAAGTTTTGTAACCATACCAGCCATTAGATCAGTATCTTGGTTTTTCCCTCAAGGTATGTATGTGATATTGAAGGAATCAAAACTGTCAATTAAGTTCCATAGCTCATGTTGGTATCTTACGAGGTGTGGCGAATTACAATGTATCCTTTTCCTTACTTAGTCCACAATTATCTGTGAGTCACCAAAAACTTTAAGATTTTTTACCTTCATATCAATGGCCTTTTTCAGGCTCTGTAGCAAGCCTTCGTATTTTGTCGTGTTGTTGGTGCACGCAAACTCCAAAACGCTAGCCATCAGATGTTGGTTCCCTTGCGGGTCAATGAGAATGCTCCTACCACCTGCACCTTCAAGGCAGTTAGAGCCATCAAAGTAGAGTGTCCAAAATATAGAATCTGATGTTATATCAAATGAACTTCCTTCTACAAAATTGGCCCTATCATCTACCATATTACAGGGTAGCTCATCAGTCGGACTACGGGGGAGAGATTCCAACTGTGTGTTTATTTCAGTTTCTTCAACTGTCTCTGCATGGAATTATCCAAAACAAGTTTCTGTGGCACAAACGTCAAAACTATAATTCCTAAGGATAGAGTTGGTAAACATTATAGGTTCAGTGGGGTCGTTTACTTCTGTCACTACATACTTCATGTATCTTTCTTGATGAACTTTCAGCATATCACCTCTTCCCTTCTGAGGCAACAAGAGGTGGGAACAATCTGTTGAGAAATACCCATTCAGATTTTTTGACTAGTCCCTACTAAGCGTCATTCCATATGCCTCGGGTATGTCAACTACCACTATGTCAATGACTTGTGTGTACTATGGTTTGGCAGTCATCCGAATCAACACATCTTTCAATTAAAGAATTCAAACTTCTGTGATCCATAATCTTGTTTGAGAGAATAATTTCAGTAAAATCACATAAAAAAATAACATTTGTCGACGCGTTTCAAACCAACCAGTGTGGTTCATCGTCAGGACAAGTTGAAGATTGAATCTGAGCGATGAGTTAAATAGGGACAAGAGGCCATTCCAACAGCTAAATTTTCCGAGTAACGGTTAAAGGACCTCTAACGACTAGGTTTGACCAGGCCCAAAGGGAGGGACCCAAATTTTATTTAATTGTTTTATTTATCAATTTATTT
>APFE031561861.1:445077-478168 GCA_000404065.3 Pinus taeda | reverse complement strand
TAAGGATTTGATCCCTCTCTGCATTTTTTAAACCTATTGTTAATATGGATCTACATTGACCTTTTATTTATTTTTTAATGAGGGAATTTGTATTATATAAAAGGTTGTAGCTAAGGCTAAATAATGAAATGATAAAAAATGTCAGCCTTTATTTTCAAACAATAATTATATCTCATCTACTACATACAAGAGTTCTTATGTCTACATGAACTACCTCCCTAATAATTTTTACATGTATATTTTTTGAAAAAACTCCTAAAATACTAATTATGTTGTAATTAATGAAATACATGGTGAGGTTGTTCCTCTTCCAACCCCGATTTACTTGGTTTAGATTCCTGGTTGTCAATATCCATGCATTCAAGGTTTTGATGCACCATGTCCTCCTTTGTCTCTAGATGCATAGATATGGTAGACATCCTAAAATTTGAGGTCGTTGACTAAGAGATTTTACTCAAATTGAGAACCATATCTCTAAGTAGCTTCCACTTCTAGGGATTTAATTTATTGTTTACATTGTGTTAGAGTACTCATAATTATGGAATTTGGGCTAAACACTATTGTTCATTCTTATGAATCTTTGAAGTAGTTGAGAAAAGAGAGGTCATGTTACCTTGAATGAACTCTTTGTGCTTATGGACAACTCTCTAAATGTCTTGGAATTTACAATATTCTATGAAATTAAAAAAAATGATAAAATAAAGATGTTGAATGTTCTCTTAAATGAAATTGTAATAGGACATCAATTAAAACTTATTTCTTGTCCAATAAGGGTATCCCAAGATCTAAGCACCCAAATAAATGTAGGGTGAGATCACTAGAACCCCTAGAAAAGGAAACCCAATTACCAACAAGAACAATATCACTAACACTTTGAACCACCCAAGAAAATATTGGACCTTTAGGCTTAAAGGAAATCCAAAGTTTCAAACTAGTAAGAGAATTCCTCACAAAGAAACCAAATTACAACCATAACTAAATAAAAGGATGTCCTTACCAGATTAATGTCCTTGTTCGAGCCATCGAACCATGTATCCAATGCTAATCCATTATCCCACAACTATAACATAAATATCAACATAGAATTAAAATAACAAGCCAACTTTAAGAATAGGCATTTGAGGATTTAATGATCAAGTCATATCATATCCCTTCATTTCATGTACAACCCATGGAGCTTGAAAATACAACGTGTGGTACATTAATGAGAGAGTATGTGCTACGATTGAATAGTGTTGTAGTTTATTATATTGGATGATAATAGAATCACTCTTTTTCCTTAACACCTCTTCTTGGAGAAAAGCGGCCTTGTTGGCTTAGATGTCTACACAATTATGATCTCAAGAAACCTGAAAATGAGATTTTTTAGAAATTAATAGCTTCCTTCTAATATTGGACTATAATGGAGGTCACCTTGTTATTATAAGAGGATTATTTTATAGAATTAGGTTGAATATTAATCTTAGGACTCTAATAAATTTTAATCTCTTTATTCCCAATTCAACCGCAAGGAGTAAACCCTAAAGGAGAGTTCCTTGAAGTGAAGATACATTCTGGAGAGCGAGGATTAGTTCAAAGCAACGTTGGATCCTTAATCATGAAAATGTAAAGTTCTAAAGATGCATGAGAGAAACTAAGTGATTCCATGGCCATTGACACACAATGTTTGTTTCGTTACAGAGCACATGGTAGAGAAATAAGGGCTTGCAGGTGCATAAGACTTCTAATGCATCACTAAAGCAACAAATTCCCTAAAACCCTATTGCAATAATAAGGGTACACAAGATAAAACATGATGAATGGATGTAATATGCATCACGCGAGTGGGTGCTCCAATAGGGGTTGATAGAAATGAGTCATGGGGAGATTGACTAATAGAAAATTGGATCATAACCCTAATGGACTAAGGCTAATAGATGGGGACTGAAATTTTAAATATGACCAAAATTTTCGATGTTGTTGTAGCGGCTACAACAAAAAGGTAGAAACAACTTTAAGTGTTGAGTTTTATGTTTTTTTGTAGTCATGATATTTCATCTTTAATATCATTGTTGAATTTTTTTTTAACTATAACCCTAAAATAATGGAGTGAGGGTGATGTTGAATCATCTCTTTTGCATTTCAATGTGTTTTTCATGTCATTCGTAATCATGTTATTTTGTCTTTAATGTCATGGTTTAAAAATCTATGAATTTTAATTTTGAAAAAAGAGTGCATCTCAACAATGGTTTTCATGTCTTTCACCAGTAGAGGGATTGATTATGAGTGTTGAATTCTATCTATACATAAACTCCTAATAGCATATGTCTTTCATATGGATTGAATAATTGAGGGCATCAAAATAGAGTGGTTTCTTTGGCTCCCAACATTGTGTTCATTAATGACATTAGAGATGCATTATAGTCCTCCCTCACCCATCGATCATCAAAAGAACTTGAAAAGCTCTTTTCCATTTACAATAGAGTTAAAATGCTTAATATTTTAGATGAGATCCAAAAGCTCTACCTTAGACCACCCCTTTAAAAAATATTCCTCCCTTTTTCCCCATTTTAGTACCAATAAGACTAGCTGCAAGAACATATTTGTCCGACTGCCATTTCAGTTCTTTTAGAGCCGAAAATAAGCTAGCTAAGGAAGGATTAATCTCACTGTATCATTTTCTATCATTTATTTTCTTTTCTTGTTTTGATTTAGAATGGATAGATTTGATGCTAGCATGTTTCTATAGAGGCTATTGCTCTTATGTCCTTGCATATTGTTTGACCAAATCAGTTCAAAACGAGCAAGTGAAGCAAATGGCAACATATCATGGATCTTGAGGTGGAAGACCTCAAAGACAAAATGACCTTCTCTAGTAAAAACTTAGTTTGGATGGACATAAATTGAAAATAACAATAATATTTATCTTGCCTTAATCCCATTAAAATGATTTTCTGACTTTACCAAAGGAGAGGAAGCGAAGCCTAGTGCTCCATGTAATTTCATATGGAAAACAATATCATCTTACTATTAATAGGTTGCCCTCTCTTATATTATCTCTCTCTCTCTCATACTCTTAGACACTTAGAGTTCTTGGAGCACTCTTGGAGGAGTGTGGAATACTTGGAATTTCGAGCAAGAAGGCAAAGGAAGAGTAGAAAAGAACAAGAGGACATCAGGATCAACAACTACAATGGGTTTTGCTTGTAGGTACCGAATTGCATGTATGTTTTCCTCATTGGTTTGGCATGCATGGCACATGCCAGTGGTTTATTGGTTATTATCTTTCATTGGAGTCAAGGATTTCCTGGATTGACAGTGGATTTACCTAGCCTTGCCATTTCCTATATAGCCATGGTGTTGTGGGTTCATTTCTTTGTTTTTCTGGTTGGTTCTCATGTTTACCGTTTCTTCGATTGAGTTATTAGTTCCTGGAGCCTTGGTTGGAAAAATGCACTGGAAGCCTTGTAATGGCTTGGTTGAGTTATTAGTCATAGAGCCTCGGTTGGAAAAATGCTCTAAAATCGCATTAAAGCATTTATTTAGAATAGGAGTGTTTAATTAGAATAGGAATTTCAAAATCACTATAAAGCATTATTCAATAGGAGTGTTTTAAGTTGAATAGGTTTGTGTTACTTTTATAAAGTACTAGGAAGGGTTCATGTTTTTTGGATAATTCTCACTCTCCAACAGATGGACATGTAAATGTTGTTCATCATGTTACTTGTGACTCTCCTAGTGTGGTTTTCCTTATTTGTGAAGGTATTTTTAATGGTGCCCCATTTTCTACTAATTTTTTTGGTAGATATTTTAACTTTTTTTGGTAGGAACTCATTCTTGGACTTACAACCATTAACCTTTCCTAAGTTTATGGGGTTATCTGTCAAGATATTTATAAGTCTAAGTTTTTCCATGAATGTTACTGTTAGGAGGATCAAAATGATCATGGAACGCTGAAACATGGAACTTTATCGAAGATATAGATCTCCATGATGTTTATATCATGGAAGTTATTGATTCTCGGGCTTTTAGAGGGGATATGCCCGATACAATGGGTTCCTTATTAAGATTATCTCTCTAAATCTGTGGGGTTTGGGGGATTCCTCTAAAAGTAAATTCCCTAAAAAACCTTATTAGGTCAACGAGCCTGATGATTATCCTGATAAAGGAAACTATGTTTTGGGGTCAAATACGAGACATATTTTTTATTTATATTCCCTAGATGGTTGATACTATGTTTTCGGGTCAAGTCCAAGACATTTTTTTTATGTATATGCCCTAGATGGTTGATTTCTTCAGCTAACTCTATTGGGCTATTGAGTGGTATGGTGGCTACGTGGGATCCTTCTTTGGTTAATGTATTTGCTTCCAAACTCTTTGCAAGTATCTTATTATTAGGGTTTTGTGCGTGGATCAGCTCAACGTATTCACATTCTCAACTTATATACTCCATATTGTGCCTAAAGGGAATTTTGGATATCAATGGATGCATGTGGTATCATGAAGATGGAATATTCGTTCATGGTCGGGGATATGAACCTTACGGTTTCGAGGGCATAATGTTGGGGATCTCACTGTAGATTGGACCCCATGAGCACCTTTTTTTTAGAATTATTTGCATAAAACAATTTGGTGGATATATACCCACTTCCCATCTCGCTTACGTGGAGAAATGGTAGGGTAAACCTAGATAACATTGCTAAGATATTGGATCGTTTCCTCATCCATGAGAATTTGATTAAGCAGCTGTGGATTATGAGATCCTGGGTCTCTCCAATGATTATATCGGACCATGCCCCAATTATTCTTTAGTGCCAGCGGCACAAGGTTTGGAAAGGAATACCATTCAAATTCAACCACACAGGGTTGGAGGATCCAGATCTTTGTAAACTTATACAAAATACTTGGTCTGAATATCTAGTGTCTCGTAACCGGTCTAAGATGGAGATGGAGTGCTCAAAACTTAGGGAATTAAAACATGTGGTCCAAAAATGGGTTGGCCTGAAAAATCTAATTCATAAAGAAGGAATACATGGGATCGATGCAAAGATGGGTCACTAAATAACCCAACCTCCCAAGCATTTTTATCTTCAGCACAACAATAGAGACTTTTGGTGCGAGAATCTCATAAAAGGCACATATTGCATATATAGGAGCGTGAATGGTGACTGAAAAGTCACGCGATATGGATTGCGAGTGGGGATAAAAATAATATATTTTCTCAGAAATACACATCTTTCATAAGGAAAACTAACACCATTTGGGAGATTGAATATAGATTGTGTGTAAAAGCTTCAAAGATAGGGGATATTGACATCATGGCAATCAAATACATCGGGGATTTATTTAAGGCTAGGAATGGTGTCAATTTTGATAATCAACTGACATATTATGGTTTCTATCCTTAAATATTATCTGAGGAGGATGACCAGGCTGTTGGGCAGTCTATTTCATTAGAGGATATCTTCTCAGTGATAAAATCATTTTATAGGGACAAATGTCTCGGTCCAAATGGGTGTACCATTGAGATATTTACACATTTACACGAGATCATGGGAGCTAACTTGTTAAACATGGTGGAGGAATCTCATGATATCCAAAAAGTTTCAGGCACAATTAACGTGACTTTCATTGCATTGATTCCTAAATATTTCAATGCTAAGACTTTTCGTGATGATAGACCCATATCACTATGTAACATTGTTTACAAATTGATATCAAAGATATTTGCAAATCACATCAAGGTGAACCTCTCGTTTCATATATCCGCTAGACAATTTGGTTTCTTAAAGAATCGACAAATTCAAGATGTGGTGCCCATTGCTCAGGAAGCATTACACTCTGTGAAAACTAGTAGGAAAGATGCCATCATATTAAAGTTGGATCTTGATTGTGCATATGATTGCATGGACTAGATGTTCCTTAGGTTTATTATGCACAAGATATGGCTCTCTATGGGGATCGATGAATGTATAATGCCATGTGTATCTTCAGCTAACTTTGTAGTCTTAATAAATGGTGGTCCATCTGGTTTCTTTTATGCTTGGGGCCTTAGATAGGGATGTCTGTTATCCCTATTGTTTTATTTATTAGCCATAGATGGTGTTAGTAGGAAGATCATGGAGGAAAAATCTTAAGGAGAATTTATAGGGCTACAAATCACTAGACAAGTATTTATCACACACCTTATGTTTGTTGACAATGTTCTACTTTTGGATAGGTTTTTGTAAATTAATGGTTACTTCTTCAACACATCATTTTGAATTTCGAAGATGCCTTTAGGTTATACACGAATAAAACAAAGCCCATGCTTATATATGCTTCATCCAAACTAGACCATATCTTAGAGATTGAAGACATCTTCAGAGCTTATTCTTCTCCAATGGAGGATGGGTTCTCGTATTTGGGATTCAGTATGAAACTAAATAGATATCCCTTAACAGACTGGTAGTGGATCATTGATAAATTTATGTGTATACTATCCAATTGGTCTCATAGATGGTTGTCCCTTGGGGATAGATTAATCCTAGCCTAGTTGGTCTTGCATACTATATTGGTGTATTGGATGCACTTAAATAATCTCTCTAGAGAGATCATCAAGAGAATAAATGTAATCATTTTCCAACTTCATATGGTCTAGCGCAAAGGACGATGGAAAAATCCATCTAGTCAGCAATAGATGTTATTATAAACAGGGAGTTTTGTGGTTAGGGATTAAAAAAATAGAACATTTCAGTTGGGCACTCCTTTCAAAGAGCTTATGTTGCGCCATTTCCATAACATGCATCTCGCATGAGATAATCAAGGGTAAATATTTAAAGAACTTGGAATCATAGGAATGGATTAGGTAGGGGGAGTTTTGCTCTAAATATGGATCACACATTTGGACGGGCTTTATGATGATCAAGTGGTGGATTCTAGGAAATATCCATTGGTATAATTGCTCAGGAAGATTGGAAAAGATTGGCATCCCATATATGGTTTCATGGGTGAACATAATCTTCCTAATGCGATCATCAAGCCATTTCATGACAGAGGTATTATCCACATTTTCTAAATAAAAAAGGGGTGGGATCCACTACTGCTATACCCCACATGGAAGGATGCGAAGGACTTGTGTATAATCAACGAGTTCTTTGACATATGGAACAAGTATATCTAACAACTGTCCATGGTGGGTATTTCGTTGATCCATAACTTAGATCATATTTTTTGGAACCATGGTTTATCTCTGAAACATATTTCAGTCAAAGGTATATATTATTTCATTTCTCCCTCACCTAAAGGGCTATAAGTAATATTTTGGTTTTGTATGGTTTGGATTTGGAATATGCCAAACAAGATTAAACTATTTGTCTAATTTTTATGGAGGAATAAAGTCCTAACCTAGGCCAATATTTGTAGATAGGGGTTCCAAGGCCCTAGTAGATGCAATTTATGCCATGGATTTATTGAGAAAATTATGTATTTATTCATTCTATGTCCTTCTTCTATTTCTACATGAATATGAGTGTTACAAGCTCTATTGATTAATGAAAGTTAGCGCTACCCGTCTATTGAGAAATGCTTCAGATGTTGGTACAATATGGGATGGGTGGACATATCCCTTCCATTCAACATATGTTGGGGTATTTGGTGGGGCAGAAAGGCCTTTATATTTGAATACATCCCTTTTGACATTGGTCATACAGGTTCCAACATATGTTCCTTATCTTGAAATATCACCAGATGCCTGGACAAAATATTCCACAGAAGGTACATGGCATGGATCCATCGGTCGCCATCCCGATTGGACAATTTGACGAGGCTACACAAAACTCAATTTGTGGATGTGGTTCTTGTATAACTATTAACTAGATTATATCTTCCACTCTTGTTGGAATGGAGGTTTTGGGACAAATAATAGGGTGGAGATTATTGCGTTATGGGGTATTTTATATTATGCCAGATAGTTAAAGCTTGACAAGGTTCATATATTCAGAGACTCGAAGGTGACTATTGAATGGATCATTAAGGGTAGAAATTTCACCCCTCCCCACCTCAGCCACTGGATGTGCAAGATTCACAAGCTTAAATAGTTATTCCAATAGGCCACATGCACACATATGCATAGGGTGTTTAATAGTGATGTCGATGCTTTGTTAAAGAAATGGTTTTCTATGACACATAAGATGATTTAATATTCATATTTTTTGCAAGTACAAAGACAATGTGTTGACTACATTCCATTGAGCAGAGGTGATTGTTTGTTTTCAGTATAATAATTAACAGTTCCATACACGTGACAAACCCATTTTTTTCAGTTATTGATGATGGTTTCATTAGGGGAATTTTGAGGTCTAAAATGGGCCTCCGAAGAAAAATGTACAACCAAAATAAACTTTATAAGAACCAATATGATTCAAGATGATGATGTCAACCATGGGGGATGATTCACCATTTTTGGAGTAAAAAAGTATAAAGATTAAAAAATATAAAATAATAAAACTACATTTTCAATTCATATTTTCAACTTATCTCCCTAAAGTTTTACTCAAATTTCGAGCAGGAGTACTTTTTGGATGCAAAAATTTATTCTTCATCCAAGGAGTACCCATGTTTCATACTTTTGATGGTCCCTACTATAGGAAAAATATTGAAGACATGAAAAAATGTGATTGCAATCACGATTTTCATGTATTTCTCATTTTCCGTGTAGTAGGGTCCATCAAAAGTATGTAATATGGGTACTCCTTAGATGAGGAATCAAATTCTCATCCAACAAGTGTTGTTGCTTGAAATTTGAGTAAACCCATAGGGAGATAAGCTGAAAATACAAGTTGAAAAAAATAGTTTTTTTCTTTTTTCCCTCTAAAATTTGATGATATAATCTAATCTTATTTTATTATTTCCACTATTATTTTATGTGTGACGATGTATTATCTTCTTGTATTGTAACGATAAGATATATATGCTTTTCATATGAACGTTTTTTTAGGGATGTGCCACTATATTTTGGTCATTATGCTCATCAAAGTTTGTATGTGAACATGGATTTTCTTTTATGAATACATGTTCGCTCCTTCTTTCCTATAAAAATGTCTATCTTAGAATTCGATCATTGAAATTTTAATTTAATTATTAATAATTAATAGGTGGACGATATGGATTTATCCATACAAAATATTTGTAAAATATTTTTAATAGTTATTAGAAAGAATGTTGATATTTATCTTACAGGTAGTTATGTCATTTTTACTTATGTGTGCATGTGTAGTCTAACTAATAGATGGAATACATTTTCTGGATGGAATATGGAAATACAATTTTGAGCAAGATTATGATTTCTTATTATTTAAAACTCACTTTCTAATGCAAAATTTGATTCAACATGAAAGAGGGATGAAAAAATGGCCTCTACAACCCTCACAAGAAAAACCACTTTCTATGTGACCGAGGCAACAAGTTTAATGGCCTCCTAGTTGGTTAAGAAGTTACTCCACCATAGTTACAGTATCCATACCATTGTGTGCAAACCAATGAATGAAGGGGAGATGTGACATCTCCTAGACATTCCAAGTGCTACAGAGAGGCTCAAAATATTCAGAGCAAATCTACTAGAAGAAGGTGTTAGGGGTAAGGGTTTCTTCCTAGATATGAGATTTTTTTGGGTGCTTGGTGGTTTCTTTATGGGTCGGCTTGCCCTTTCCCTTTACCTTAGTTTTTTTTGGGTGGGATTTTGATGGTATAATTCCCTTTTATAGGTCTTCTTATTTTTCATGTACAATTCAATGAGCTTATGGTTCTCTTTGTCTCCCTAGCCTGCTTCAACCCCCCTAAAACAAATAAAATATGAATTAATTCCCTTTCCTTCTTCTTTGCAAGAGTTTTTGGGAAGATTTAAGAATTTGAACCATGCGGAAGGATTTCTCGTTTTTCTAAATACCCTTAGTGGGAACTCGATCCAAATTCAGGTATCTAAATCTAATTATGTTGTGGGCCTAAAGAAGATTATAGAGAATTAGTTGGTGATTCCTATAGCCATGCAACATATTTTCTGTAAAGGGAAACAAATGTAGGATTTTTCATAGTGAATTCCTATACAATTTCTAGGAACCCCACCATCATCTTGCTACTAAGGTTGCACGGGGATGCAACGCGCTCCAGGAACCCAACTACTTCGGTTTCACACAAGGATGTAGCTTAGGGTGTTGAAATATGTAACTAGGCTCAGTCTTCATAATGACGTGTAATCATGATTTTATGTATTTAATGAAAAGAGAAAAAAATAAAATTATTATTTGTGCTATTGAGGCATGGGTTTCATGCTCAAGGGAAATTTATTTTTATGTCAAGAACCCATTGAGTGATTTTAGGTTTGTCATAAAGTCAATTGATTCATTGTCATGTATAGAAGACCCATTTTGGCATGTCACATATTGCAAATGAAAATTTATCGAGTCAAAAGACCCTCCAAGACCTCATCATTGCACAAATATCAAGCCGGCCTACATGAAGGGACAACTTGACCTCAAGATAGCAATTCGTACACCTCACAAGCTTATAAATGAGAAGGAATTCAACATTATTTGCACACTCACTCAAGCAAGTTTGATCTCCACAAGATAGAAGATGGAAAAAGACGAAGAAGGAGAAGAAGAACAACTTCAAAGTTTTGGGCCTCTGTCTCTCTCTCTCTCTCTCTCTTGTTAGGGTTTCTACAATTACTATGAAAAATGAAATCATGAAGCTGCATCGAAGCTGTTAGGATGCATCAAAGTGGTGAAGCTACATCAAAGTTGGGAAGCTGCATAGAAGCTATGAAGCTGCAAGGTCAAAGTTGTGAAGCTACATTGAAGTTGTGATGCTGCATCAAAGCTGTGAAGCTGCAAGGTCGAAGCTATGAAGCTGCATCGAAGTTGTGAAGCTGCATCGAAGTTGTGAATCTACATCGAAGTTGTGTAGCCTCTAGGTCGAAGATGTTGAAGAGACATCAAGGTTGAAGTTACAAAAATTGTTGTTGGGGTCAAAGTCGTTGGATACTTTGCTAGAAGATTGAAGTTTGTTGCTAGAAATCATTCAAGAAGGAAAACATTTACTTGTTCTTGGAGGGTATTGGTCAAGGGTTATAGGTTTCGGAATTCGTCAATTGAAGTTCTATAAGAAGATAATAATTATGATGGATTTTCCTCTAAGTTGGAGATGTTTTGGCCTTGGCTGATCGCCTACATCTTTTATCCTATTGTCTCACTTTTCTTTATTATTTGGTATTTATTTGACAATAAATAACACTAATAATAATAAAGTATAGAAGAAGTTAATCAAGTAAAGTAAAAATACATCACAAGAAGTTATCAAAGTAAGAGAAATCACCTAATCTAGTTTCCCTACATTTCTCAACATGGTATCGTAGCTAAGGTGACTTCATCAAGGAAGGGCAGCACAAAGAAGGATACTCAAGGGCCGAAGTATGAAGAAATCATCTTGGAAACATTAATAAGAGTTCAATGAAGGAAGATAAATGAATCTAATAACCAACAAAGGAAGAATAAAGAACAATGAAGCATTTTATGATCTCGTTCGGGATAATTATCCTCCACTCATGTGAAGGTTAGGGCATCATTTACAACAATGAAAGATGAAAATTGCAGTTACTCAAAGGAGCTAAATTTTGGGTCAAAGAAGGACTATTTAACAAGCTGAATTGTCAAGATGAGTCGTCAAGGTCAAGAAAATTCAAAAAGAGGAAAATATATCCATATTATAGCCACACGTGTCACCTAGTGTTTCTGTAGAAAAGGTAAAAATTGCAGACCTCATACAACAAGCCAAAATTCTGAAGAAGGGCCGCAAATTTGAGGTTGTGAAACAAGTTTCACTAGCATTAACTTCATGGAAGAAAACAAGAAAATCATTTTCACCATCAAGGAATCAATGTGATCTCTTTTTTAAGCCGATGATCACTTTTGAAGAAAGACATCTTCACTAAGAAGACATATTCTATTATCTACATCATCGTCAAAATTAGGAAGGCATCAAGTTGAAGATTTCATGATCTAGGAGTATCTTCACTTGACTAGTAAGTATATGTATATATATATTTGAATATGTCAAAATGACTTCATATTGCAAGGAGAGCAAAAAAATGGTTAGGTTGTCGAATTTTCTTGCATGGAAAAAGAGGATAGATTTGATCCTCTTAGAAAATGAAGTCATTGGTCATCTTAACGGTTTAATTGTTGAACCACCAAAATAAGAAGCTCGAATAGCCTCATAATTTATGAGGGTGTCATAAATAAGAGACGAACTCCAAGATTTGGGAGAAATAATGTCTAAGAAGGAAATGACTACCATATCACTCAATGCACTACTAGAGGAATGGGGCAGCTTCACATAAAGAATCTATGGGAAGAAGGAATCTACTCCATTCAATGAACTATGGTCATTGTGCAAAATCAAATAAATTTGGTTGAAGGCAAAAAATGATGTAGGATCAAGCGAGCAAGCTTAAGATTTTTCAACCATGGTTAGAAGAAAAAGATAATTTTGGGAAGCTTGGTCCTCAAAAAAAGAAGAACAACATGTCAAAGGTTTGATTCTATGGATATCATGAATATGGGCACTACAAGAGAGATTGCTCAAAGCTCAAGAACGAAAACAACAAAAGAGGAAGGGAAGAAGCACATATCACTGAAGAAGTGGAAGAAGTTGAAAATAAGAAATCCAACGAGGAGGTAAAATGTCTCTACTATGACTGAGATAGTCTTCCTTGCCTAGTTCTTTTCAAGTTTATGTTTCAGGTTTTCTATTGTAAAGTATAATTATCATTAGAAACATGATATGATGCATCATGTTAGAATATGTCATTATAGAAGCATACGATTGAAAGCAAGAGCTTGTGACATCATCATAAATAAGCATGAAAGGTAGCTTAAAAAGAATTCTATGGATGTTACCTATAGAAGGATGTAGCTATTGGTAACCTCATTAGAAGCATAAGTAGTAGCTATGGGAAAAAGAAACTCATCTAGTATATAGCTCATTATACATTATTCAAAAGGAGTATTTGTAAGATAAGGATGATCAAGATCCTCCATTGGAATCTTCATTCAAAGGTTCACTTACTGGATGAAGAAAGTGTCTCGTTGGGAATTCCAACTTGTATGGGATTCATGGGATGATGGTATGATGTCAAAATAAGTGAATCAAGTCAAGGGATTGAATTTATTTCAATCAAGGAAGTTGTCAAAGGAAGTCTACACGACCAAAAGGAGGAGATGAGGTATGTATGCTTGTACTTGATAAAATAGAATCATGTCATATGGTTGAAGATATCATGAATGAGTTCTCTCCATCAAGAGAATGAGCAAAAGAAAGGATCTACTCCTATGAAAGAATGCATGAAGGCATGGTTCACACATTGACTAGATGAAATCAACATAATATGTCCTCATATGAAATATGAGGCAGTTGACAAAGTTGAAGGAACTATGCTTGGAAGTTCCTCGGAGGAAATGTGTGAATAAAGAAAGGAAGAGATCATGAAAATTGCAACTATGGAGAAGGAAATAAGCATCCAAGGACTAAAAGATTCGACTATGATATCTCCATGGGAAAGATATGAAGATCCTTATAAAGTCTAAAAAAGAAAGAGACCCTTGATTTTGCAAGTCTTTTTGGAGATGTATCAATATGTATGAAGGATGTTGATGTGACAACAAGAAGATGTCATGATGAAAATACCATCACAAAGGTAAGTTTGATTTGATGTTCATTCTTAATTTTTCAACAATATATGGATGGGCTAATGTAGGGCTACCAAAGGAAGAGTTGTAGATGTCATCTACAACTAATACTCATGTGGTAGGATGAAATATCCTGAAGGAAACATGATTTGAAGAAGGTAGCAAGGTATGAAGGAAAGGAAAGATATGCACTAATGGATCAATTTCTGATGAAATAAAGAATGACACATGTGACATGATTTATGAATGAAAGTGATGGATGGTCGATTCCCTACAAAGAAGTCCCAAAAGATGTAGGCTCAATAAAAAATATGAAACTCATGACATCGAAAGAGCGAGTCCTACAAGAAGTTGATTGTCCCATGATCTCCATCTCGAGTTGCTAGAAGCAAGTCCTTGATTAAGATGGATCTTGGGTACATTCCTTTTATGGAATGGGTTGCTCATCCCTGGATAAGAGGGAGTGACAAATATGGTTCTCTACTTCATGTGTCATGCACTAAACCAAGGCTAATAGTCATAAGTCTTAGCGAAGGCCGTGAGGAAAGATAGACACATCATTCTTGTCTTCACTTGGGAAGATAGAATGGAGGATTGCGTAAGCATCAGGCATCTGATACTTTTTGAGAATGTGGTATCGCAGCCAAGATAACAGTAGTCATAGAGGAAAAATATTCTTTGGGGACTGGGAATCCAAGATAAGATTAGTTTGGGTGGAAAATACTCTGAGAGAATCCAGGTGGGGTAAGCAGTCCCGAGATAGAAAATGATGAGGGTGTCTATAAATTATTGGTCTCGCCGGCATTGTGCTATGATCTTGTTGAGAGATAGAGTTGTTAATCAAGGCTTCGTTACATGTCAATGATGGATAATGTGATACTATATATATGGGTTACCAATCCGACTCTTCTTATGATAATTTTTTAGATTGAGAATGTCCAAGTACCTTGTATGGATTATGAATACCTCCCTAGTTAAGAGGGAGTGTTGAAATATGTAACTAGGTTCGGCCTTCATAATGACATATGTAATCATGATTTTATGTATTTAATGAAAAGACAAAAAATAAATATATTATTTTTTCTCTTAAGGCTTGGGTTTCATGCTCAAGGGAAATTTATTTTTAGGTCAAGCACCTATTGAGTGCTTTTAGGTTTGTCATAAAGTCAATTGAGTCATTGTCATCTATTGAAGACCTATTCTGGCATGTTAAATATTGTAAATAAAAAAATATTGAGTCAAAATAGAGTCAAAAGGCCCTCCAAGACCTCATCATGGCACAAAGATCAAGTCGATCTACATGAAGGGACAAGTCGGCCTCCATATAGAAATTTGTACCCCTCACAAGCCTATAAATATGAAGGAATTCAACCTCATCTGGACACTCACTCAAGCAAGTTCGATCTCCACGAAATAAAAGCTGGAAAAGGACGAAGAAAGAGAAGAAGAACAAGTTCAAATTTTTGGGCCTCTCTCTCTCTCTCTCTCTCTCCTTTTTTAGGGTTTCTATAGTTATTAGGCAAGACGAAATTATGAAGTTGCATCGAAACTGTTAGGTTGCATCGAAGCTGTGAATCTGCATTGAAGTTGGGAAGGTGCATCGAAGCTATGAAGCTACAAGGTCGAAGCTGTGAGGTTGCATCTAAGTTGTGAAGCTGCAAGGTCGAAGCTGTGAGGATGCTAGGTCGAAGTTGTTGACGTTGCATCAAGGTCGATGTTCTTGGAGAAGTTGTTGGAAGGTCAAATTTTATTGCTGGTAGTTGTTCAAGAAGGAAAACGTTGACTTGGTATTGGAGGGTATTGGTCAAGGGTTATAGGTTTTGGAACTTGTCAATTGAAGTTATATAAGAAGAGAAGAATTATGATGGGTTTTCCTCTCAGTTGGAGAGGTTTTGGCCCTGGATGATCACTTACATATTTTGTCCTATCGTCTCATTGTTATTTATGATTTGGTATTTATTTGATGACAAAGGACACTAATTATAATAAAGGAAATAAGAAGTTAATCAAGTAAAGTAAAAATACATCACAAGAAGTTATCAAAGTAAGATAAATCACCTAATCTAGTTGCCCTATATTTCTCAACACAGGGTACGAGGCCCTATTCAATGGATTAGCCTAAGTTGAGTCTATTTCCATATATTGTTGAAACATTAGAACAAATGCCAATAATGGAAGTAAATTTAGAAGAGATAAATCATCTTTATATACACTCTAGTCTAATTGCATGATCTATAGATTTAATGGTTCTGGCTAAGGCTCGAGTGTTTGCATTAGTGGGTTTTTACAACCTAAACCAAAAAATTGATATATATATATATATCGTTGTTCAAAAGGATATTTTCATTGTGATATTTGATTCCTAAGAAGACTTAGAGGAATTATTTTATGAAGAAACTTGGTTCTAGAGAAGAGCTTGTCTCTTCATCACCTCTTGGTTTCCAGAGTTTGATTATTTAATAATGGTGTTAACAAAGATGTCAGTTTGGATAAGGTTTCCAAACATTCCTCTTCCTTTTTGAGATCACAAAATACTAAAGGATATTGGAAATTCTTTGGGTTCTTTCCAAAATAACGATGTTGAAATAATGAAGAAAGTTTTATTCACATTTGTTTGTATCTGTGTAGAAATAGATCTTAGTAAAGGTCTACATGACTACATATTGTTAAAACATCATTCCTTTCAATGGATTCAAATTTTGGACTACGAAAACACAACATTTAGATGTTTTACATGCTTCCAAACAAGAAACTTACAAGATTCATGTCCACAAGCAAAAGAAATCTTAAAAAAGAAAAAGGGACAAATCAATAAAACTAGTGGTTGGCAGCCTTTTAATCCTATTTTTCTAGAAGATGAAGAAGGGGAAATCAAGGAGGACCATCCAAAATAAGAAACTTTGAGTAATCAAATTCTTGATGGTCATGGACTTCACATGTAGATGATTCAGAAAAAGAATCGATCCTTGAGTGAAAGCATCCTAGAGTAGTGCCCAAGAAAGTGGATGGGTTGGTCGACTCAAAGAAATCACATGTTTTAGAAAGCTCATATTCTAATAAAGCACAACCCCCCCCCCCCCACATACGGTGGTGACTGTGAATGAATTGGCAGTGGAACTTGTTGACCCTCCTTCAGGGGAATGGTAGAAGGCCCAAAATAAGAAAGGAAAGAAAGAGAATTTAAGTGATTATTATAACACTTAATTTCTCTTTTGTTCTTCTTTATTTTTATTTTTGTGCTCTTCAGCTGAGAGTTTGTTAATCTTCTCTCACAAGACTACGGTCTTGCTCATACTAAATGCTTTAGCATCTGCAAAATGTGATTTTATTCCTTCTTTTCCAATTTGTTTCTTATCCGTTGCAAGTTTGACGCACACGATGTTATCTTCAATTTCAGTTCCTCATATATGCAAGAAAAGTGTTCATTTCAGTGCCATACGCCTTCATTTGATGTGCTCTTGATGAGTTATGGTTTGAATAACACCCCATCTCTAGCCTTTGCTTTCATATTGGAATTCTCTATTGGTATTTCTCTGCGCATTGCCCTCATTTGGTGTATTCCTTATGGTACTTGGCTTGCTTAATAAGCTGAATTCCCTCTCATTAGTTTTTTCCCTTAGGCTGGTTGCATTCCTCTGTTATTCTATTCAACTTACTTGGTGTCTCCCTCCTTGATCCCTCCTAAGTTGGCTCATCCTTTTTGTGGGCTACTTGTTGTCTTGCCATTACTTAGATCATGGCCACAAGTTTAATGCTTGACCACCTAGCCCTAACCCTTGTACACATGGTTCTTCTCTTCACACCTGCTACTTGTGCCTCTCCCCTTCTAACCACTTACTCTTTTCTTTATTGATCCCTCGACCATGCCTCGAAAGTGTGCATGTGTTCCTAGAGGGGTAGCCTACTACTAGGAATGGGCATGTCGAGGGAACACATATATCCACGGGTGCCTGTAGGAAATTGTTGCGTAGTTTCATGAGCTTACCATGGGCCCCATACAAGATGAGCTCACCCACATGGAGAGAGAAGGAGCCTCTCGTCGGCACCAACTCTCAAACACAAAGGTTCACGTAGATATGGTAGACTAGGTGTTGGATATCAAAAAGATGCATGGACACTTCAATCAGTACATGTACATTCATGACTTATATTAGCACTTGAAATTCCTCCGCGACAGAATCCTCGTGCACTGATTCGAGCATCAAGCATAGCTCCTTCACTTTATAGAGCATTTGCATCATTATATGAATGACCTGGATCAAAGACTAGACTACATAGAGAAACACATTGGCATCCTACCCCTCACTGGTAGCACCTCCGACAACAATCAAGACCCTATCTAGGTTGCAACTACAAATTATGATCCCTTTGCTTAGCCTTATGTGATGCTCAGGCTTCTATCATTTCTGGGTATTATTGTTTATTCTCATGGCCAACATGGCCTACTTTTCAATTTATGTATAGTCTTTTTTGGTTTTTTGAACACTATGTTATCCTATGCCTCTCTACAGAGACTGAACTTTTGGTTTTGGACAAGTGTTCTCTTTAAAAGATTTTCCTAGAGTATCTCACATTTCCATGTTATAACAAAAAAAAAAAATCATATTCATGAAAGCAGTTGAGCTTTTTTTAACAATAATATTATATAATTTTTAGTGATAATAAGGATTGTTGTGTTTAGCTCATTAAACTTATTTTGATAGTGGTAACCACCCAAATTCAACTCTAACAAGTGAAATGATGAGTTTTTTTAATAGTTTTCTAAATTTAATTTCAACAAAATATTTTTATTAGTAATGAAAAATAAAAAATTAAAATTTATCTCAACCTCTAATATTAACAATTATACCTTTTTATTTTACAATATAATAAAAGTAAATTTAACAATATTTTGATTTCTTACTAATTATCGACTTCTTCACCATACATATTTATGAGCTTACCTAACCTAACCACTCCTCTTTTATCTACGTCCAAATTGAATTGGAATTTGATGCATCTGATAGTAATTATTCACTTAACCTCTCCCAATACTTTGTCAATACTAAATTCAAATATTTTATGCCGCTGCTAATCATTAATTATTTCACCTCATTGGATGTTACTGGAGCATTGCCAAAGCTTTTTTGCGGTTGCTAATCATTAATTATCCGCTTCAATAGGTGCACTTTTGTCACAGATTTTTGGTTGCTGCCAATCATTCATTATTTTCATACAGTGGACACCGCTCGACTAAACTACATTGGATTTGCAAATAGACTATACGCGCTTCACTAAACCGCAGGGAAAGCCTGAAACACTTATTTTTAGTGTGATTTTTTGGCCTTTTTATATTAGAATTTGGTGTAAAAATTTGAGGTGAAATTTTGATTTGTGTTATTTAAAATATTTTTTTGACTATATATAGAGATTCAGTACCTTGAAAAATCCCTAGTGTACTTGAATTATGCAGGGATTATCCATCAAATTTGTGATTTCAATAATTTTTTGCCAGATTTTAGAGAAATTAAACCAAAAAATCTACTAAAAATCTTCTAAAAAATAACACTAAAAACAATTCAATTTTCTTCCACACTTAGTTTACTTAATTCTTAAAAAACCCTAAGTAAAATTTATAATTTTTCCTATTTTTTCTATACTTCTGTTAACTTTTCTAAATATATGTATTTTATTTTTTTCCATTTCTTTGTTAAATATTTGACCTTTGAATTACCAAATATCCAAACAATTTACTTTATTACCAAATAGTTTTAATAAAAATGTACAGTCACCACACACTCCCTCCAGAATAAAACCTCTGAAGTAAATCATACTTGAGGCTATTTTATTTTTGATATAATTGTAAAAAATTAAAATGGAAAATTATTTAATCCATATTACGCAATACCGTGTTCATGTAACAAATCGATGGTCAATTTCTACTAAATTTTTCACGGGTTTGGTTTTGTACTGTAAATCGTGACCGCCTGTATTCCTCATACTATAATATGAGTAGAGAGTTATTAATTTTTTCAGTGTAATTTTTTTATGAGTTTATATATTATTTAATTTTTTTATAATTTATATTTTAAAAATTTAATTGAATAAAATATTAATTTTTGATGACGGACTTAATAGTTATTACATTTTATGTTGTGGACGAGCCACTAAGAGGCAATGATAAATCAAATTTGGCATTTACAAATAACCCTATAATGATTATCCTCACTATTATTTGACCACTCAATTATAATAGATGTTTCCACTTATTTAAAAAAAACACCAAAACAACTTTTTTACCATATTATAAAATAAATTATATATAATAATTTATATACAATATTTGAATAAAAATACATAATAATTTAACACACACTTACAGTAACTCAGATAAGTTATTCATAAATTATTTGTTAAAATAATTTTCACATTCCACAAATTTATTAGTCATTTTGTATCTTTTAAAGAAGTTGTAATTACTTATTTAGATATACTATATAAAAAATTATATCTGATTTAAATATATTCAAATTTAATTTATTTCTATTTTTTGTTTAGTAGATTTATTAATAGTTAAAAAAATAATTATTGAATGAAAAAAATCTTAAACAAAAATTACTATATTATTATTTTTTAATTATAAATATACTATAATGCCACATATTTATTATATAATATATAGTATTAATTTTAAAATCACTCTTAAACCAAAGACCAAATTAACATGTAAGACTTTTTGTTGGTAAAAAAGAACCCACCTCCACACAAATCATAGTTAAAATAAAAAACCTCGGATTTCAAATATAGTTGGTCCAAATAAATAAAGCAAGCCTATTAAAATAGCTTTCTTTGAATACGCTCCACTCTACTTAGATGATCATAATACTTTTAAAAAAATATTAAAAAGGAGTAATCTTTATGAATTAGAAAATACGGGGATGATAGTGTAAGAGACACAGGAGAGCCATTAAATAATTTTTATGAATTAAAGAATACGGGGATGATAGTGTAAGATACCCATTAGAGCTACTAAGACATCACCGTGACCGATACCTTTCCAAAAGGGAATGAAATATTTAAAGATAACGTAGTTTGGGAAAAATTTAAGAGCTTTAGATTTTATTTTGTGGTAAACGAAAAATTTGGTAATAGTTGATTTGTTGAAAGAGAGACTAACAAATTGCTGAAGTGTTTAAGAATAGATAATGGTGGGGAATATTGCTCAAATGTATTTAAGGAATATTGTAATAGGTTTGGCATAAAGCATGAGAAGACTGTGCCTGGTACTGCTCAACAAAATGGTGTCAAAGAAAGCATGAATTGCACCATTATGGAAAATGTGGAAAGTATGTTGTCCAATTCCGGTTTGGAGAAGAATTTTTGGGCTGAAGCAATTAGGACCACTCGCTACCTCATAAATAGATCTCCAACTACAACCTTGGATTGCGGTATCCTTGAAGAAGTTTGGACTGGTAAGAATTTGAATTATTCTCACTTGAAAATCTTTGGATGTGAAGCATTCATACATATTCCCAAAGAAAATAGAACTAAGCTAGATGATAAATCTATGAAATGCATTTTTTTGGGATATGTAGATAAAGATCTTGGTTATCATCTATGGGATCCAGTGAAACATAAAATTATTAGAAGCAGGGATGTTATATTTAATGAGTCAGAAATGTTCAAGAGGACTGTAGGTGAGGTGGAGGTCAAGAAGGTTATTGACAGGTTTGAAGAGCAGCAGCCACTAAGACATCATCGTGACCGATACCTTTCCAAAAGAGAATGAAATATTTAAAGATAAGGTTGCTCGGGAAAAATTTAAGAGCTTTAGATTCTATTTTGTGGCAAACGAAAAATTTGGTAATGGTCAATCATGGCGCTTCATGAGCCAACCAGTTGGTTCAGGAAATAAAATTCATAGATGATAAATTATAAACTAGTATTTGTATTAAGCCGTGCAAAGTAATACCTAGAGAATTTTGATTTCATTTTTGTTTGAGTAAAACATAGCTTATTAGGAAGTGATAAGTGATAAAGGAGTAATATCAGAGGTATGGATATCAGAGCTTTTAAAATGAGACAAGATAAAATATTTTGCGATTTTCAGTAGGTCTGAATAGTGAGTTTTAAGTTATAAAGTAGATATGTCTTTTCATAAAGTGGTTGTAGTTTATTGATCGGAGAATTTTGCAATACCAAAACTCCTATACATATAACAGTGGCCCTTTATAATAATAAATGTATTGTATAACCAATATCCGAAAATTTTAAAGTGGTTGTAGTTTATCGAAACTACAAGATCTTCCAGAATCAACCCCCTAGATTATCCCTGTAATTAGAACAAAACAGAATAGTGAGCATTTTATTATAACTCACACAAAGCTTAACAAATCATAGAGAAAACCGTAACAACCCCAAACTGTTAGACAATATCCGTACATACTTTATAACAATGATCAAATCGTAGTGTGTCAAGTGGCAAGCGTAGATATGTATAAGAGGTTTTGATATCGAAAGTTTTAACATGACACACTTCACAAATTTGAGATATTGCAAAGATGCGACACAACGAATGCAAAATCACATTAAAACATTATAAAAAAACTAATCGCATCGGCATATGATATCAACGATTATCAAAGGTGGTATGAAAGTTGTGATATGGACGAATGTGATATCATGATAAATTTGTTTTAATAATGATATCAGGTCCCTCACCAAATCAATGATTGACGATTTTAAGTTGCGACACAAAACAAAAGCATTAATATGAGAATAAACGCGATATTTCAATTAATCAAAATTTAAATTAAATTGGGTCCATGTAACGGAGCTTTGAGAAAATAGGAGATTTTTGTGATATTGGACATGGGCGATCAGATCAAATCGAAGATCGGAGGTGATACTATATCGACAACCAAAGGTTTTGTGGTATCCCATATCGAAGGTTTGGAGTGGCATGCCTTTGAAGAGTTCTCATTCAACCGGGCACTATATATTTATAGAGTGCAGTTGATTATCATATCGGGTCTAGAAATCGAGTGACTAAACCGTAAAATTTTTGATGGGGTACTTTCGATGCAAGAGGAATATCGGAAACGGAGGTTAAACGTGGAAAAGACGTGGGCCATATCGGATGTTATGGATTATAGTGATATCGGAGTTTTGAAAGCATGCACGATAACCAAACCCCCGATGTAATATTTCCGATATATAAGTGCACTTGGATGGGTTTTTTGTTAGGATATATTAGATTGGGCCCAAATCTTTGACCATGACCACTTTGTAATGTGATTTAGGCCTAGGTCATAAATATGGTTTTTTGTCTCAAGGGCTATGTAAGTAATACATATCGTACAACATAAAAATATTATATACAAATACAACTGACTATCTCCAAAATAGAAATAAAATTAATAAAATAAGAGGATGATATACAATCTATAAGGCCAAGGAAGATGAGAAATTCCAATCGACAATTAGATGGCATTTACAAATCAAGTGTCCGAATGAGATGAAACGAGCTATGATAGGTAGATAAGAACACATTGAACTCATTTAAGAAATCCATATTATCAAAATCTAAAATTAATAATACTAAGCAATCAATTAAAAGGGTTTCGATAATGGAATTTAAGTGAAAAATAGTATATTTAGTTGTTGTTGTTATTTTTTTTTTAACTTTCAATTACATTACACATATAATATAAAAATATTTTACTTGGACACATATATATAATATTTTACTTGGACACACACACACACACATATATAGGCGTAGTCTAACTTATATACCTAATAACCTTTTTCATCTGAAATCATCAAAACTCGACAATACAATTTCAAGTTTTGTTGTTGTTTAAAATACATTCTTGAATGCATAAATGGATTCAAAACCCTAAAAAACCTCCAACGCACTCGAATGATACAGATTAAACAATGTAAATTCAAGTTTTTGAAAATTTCTGTTGGATTTTGATTAAATAACTAGAAAATGTATGAAAAAGACCATTTCATCTATAAATTAGACTACATATATTCATATTATATATATATATATATAATATAGTATATAATATAATTATAATATTATTATATATATATATATTATATATATATATGAATGATTTATGATGACATTAAATTTGTTTAAACATAATATGTTAATCCTTTTATCATTTTAAAAAAAGTATACATTTTTTTTATAATATAAGTTAACTTTAACAATTTTTTATTAAAGAGGAACAAGGTTGAGTATATTAATATTTTATTTAAAATGGATATTAAAATATTTTAAAATTGACTAGGAATTTATTAATGTAAGTGTCATCTCTCTCTATATATATAATATCTATATAATATTGACGTCAGTTTTTTTAATTTAAAGTGGATAATGAATTTTGTAAAACATCAACTCTATGCTCACCATTAAAAGAATTAAGTATTTCTTTACTAATGGTTTAAATTCCAATGATCCTATATGAAATAGGAGAAAACATATATATTATTGTTATTAAAAATGTACATGTCAACTCTTTATTTAGATGTAGAAGAAATTTAGGCCTCAATAACAAAGCCGAGCCATTGCAACAAACTGATCACTGTCCCAGTCTAGATACTAATATATAATTACTTTTCTCATCCACCATCCGTATATATAAATATATATATTATATATATATATATATATATATATATATATATATTTTCATTTTTTTTATTTATAAATATATAATTATAATTAATAAGTTTTAATAAAATTTTATTAACACCACAAAATTTCCCCGTATAAATGTTACTAAAAACTTTATTTATGTAAGGGGAAAATGTTCACAAATTCTGTGAAATGAAACACATATTCACAGGGGCAAAACTTCTTTATAGGGGAGAATAAATACTCCATCCATACAAAATAAATCCAAATATACATGTTCTGACATCTTTGAAAATATATACCCCTTACATCCTAGTCCTACAATATGACATCTTCGAATATATTGAACATAAGTCAAATAGGAAAACTATGATTGATTTATATGCTATGAAGCTGGTTACACGCAACTCCCATAGCATGCAAGAAAAAGTCCAACCCATTATCTTCGTAGATATATATGGAAATAGGGAGTCTAGTATTCCATAAGAAAATTAAGATTTTTTTTAATTAAATGGTTCACGTAGATGAATGTCACCAATCAAATATCAATTAGTTTGTGTGAGGCTTTATATTTTTCAAAAAATTTATAGATTTAAGAATAAATAACTTTTTCAACCAAAACATGATTAAAGGGTAAATAATTATGAAATTAGATTTAAAATCAAATCAATTTCAAAAATTGGAAGTATATTTAAGCCACAAACGTTTTTCACTCAAAATCTGAAAAACTCCCTTCAATGAATTAGAGAAAGGCCATTACTTGTTTTTCACTCAAAACCTGATAAACTCCCTTCAATGAATTAGAGAAAGGCCATTACTTGTTTTTCACTCAAAACCTGATAAACTCCCTTCAAAGAATTTGAGAAAGGCCATTACTTGCATCCTTACTTGAAGGACAAAGAAGAGGATCTTTCCAAATAGTATTTCCCTTACTTGGCTCAAGTAAATATTCTTCCCTTCCTAGTGGTATAACGTCTTCTTTCACTATAGGAAAGTGCTTTCCTCCTCTTGGATAACAAAATCCAAGAGGTGTAACCAAGAAAGAATGCAACTTTTAGAGAAAAAAATATTGAAAGATTATTGCTGGACAATTGAACATAATTCATGTGAAAGGAGTGTGTAACCAAGCAAGAATGCAAATTTGAGAAAAAAAATTGGAATATTATTGTAGGATTCTTGAACATAATCCATGTGAAAGGAGTTGTTAAGGAAGTACTATGATGGATAGAATCCTTATAGCAGAGTTGGGTTGAGAGATTCCTTTTACACAAGGAGTTCTCATTAATATTACTTGATTTCATATTACATTGAGTTGAATCCCACTGAAATTCAAGAAGTTGTTTTTGGTGAGAAGTAAATTATTATAAAGGAAAATTTGAAAGATTTTAATGAGAGTAACAAATCTATAGGATTATGTGTATATACAATGAGTGTGATCGAGGGAGGAAAAATTACAGTGGGAGAGAGTAAGTTGTTTTTGGTGAGATTGTTGTGGTAAAAAACAGAACACCCCCATTTAGAATCTTTACTATTATCGCCATTATAAATGGGACCCTTTTTGAATTTTCCTTTGCTTTTTGAATCATTATTTATTCATTTCTACTTAATTAGTTTTGTTTTATTTTTCACTTATTTAGAAAATTAAAAAAAAGAAGTTTTGATAAAACTTTGTTTAAACCTTTAATGTAATAAATCTTTGATTTGATTTCATTTCATTTGAATAAACCAATCACATAGCCCCTAAATCCAAAAATTTAATTAAAATGTGACTTAAATGGGTTTTTTAACCTTGGAATTCCTTTGAAAATCTTAAACCAAAACCTATTACATATATACATACAAACCATATGATAAAACATATAAGGGGAATATTGAAATGTTGAACTATCGGTGGATCCATATGTTATCATAGCCAAAACTTACAATTTTTCTCGACTCCCATCCAAAAGCCACGTGTCATTTCATATCAACTATCATAGTTTTTAAGCATATTACCATGCCAAAATCTCGATATCCCAATACCGTCAGACCCGATATGTCATACATTCCAATTAATCCTAATATTGGATCTATTCAACTATCGGAATTTTTGTAACAAATGTGTTTGGAAGTTTTGATAGGGTCCATACCTGGTTTGTTTCAAAGCTCTAATTTATCATGGTTTCAAGTCTGGCATCTTTCAGATGTTCATCAGATATCGTGGTTTTTGGTTGCAAACTGGCCCAAATCCTTCAATAGTCGAATTCCTCCATTAGGCCATTCGCATCGCATAAGTCACGTTCAATTTTGGTTTTAAACTCAATTATAAATAAGCCACTATTATGGTCTTGAGCTCTATTTTGATTTGATTTTCAATATGATTTGTTACACACACCAACCATCCCCATCCAAAATTGTTGTCGTACATTCGAAATCTTGGAGAGCTTCCCATCATCACACTATTATCGGAGATCGTTCTATCTAGTTTCATAGCAGTGGGGCATTGATTATATTTTTGCAGCTACGCCATGAAGTTTCCATCGTGGTGTGGCCATATGATCCAGTGAAAAAATCCCGCTACAGAACGTGTATCGCAAGCTAAGATCTCCCTTGTGGTGACCATAGTGCTCATGATTTGGATGGTGTTGCCGAAGTAAGAAAAAGGTAATGGAGGTATCAATATGGGTTGGCACTTCACCACGAGCTTGAAGGTCGTCGAATCCTAGGGAGGTAGGGCATAGCCCATGTGTTAGCTTTGTCCTTTAGCCTCAAGATCATCTCCTTATTGAAGTGAAATATTTTTTCAATGAGTGCAAGTGGGGAAAATTTCTCGATCCTTTGGGTTATGGGTAGGTTGAGAGCTATGCGGGAACCCTTTATTTCAAAACATCAGATGTGAAGTGGTGGGTGAGAGATTATGGTCTCTCCTCTACAGAGATCTAACCATGAGTTTATGAAATGGCAGAGTGAAGTATCGTCTACCACTGCGTGGTTAATTGTGAAACCTATCGCAACTCTATCTCTCAGCTTCATAACTTGTTTATAATCAAATCTATAATGTTACAAAGAGAAAGAGAAAACAATGAGCTAATTCCTTGGTCAAATGAATTCAGACTTTTCACTGAACAAAAGGAAAGAGAGGAATTTTTCCTTTCTGAAAATGATAGGGAAAAAACCTCTCCCAGTATTTGAGTTCTAGATAAAAGATGAGTAATACTTTTAAACACGACATAAGGAATTTTAGAAAGGGCATGAAGTCACCTGGACCACCATTAGAGGGAGAAAATGACCGTTAAGATTAATAGTGTCATCTAGAAAAAAAAATTGGCGAACAACTAGACTGACCTCCAACCCCATTATTTCTTGAATTCCAACATCTGATGCAGATGCTTTGGTCAACTCAGTGTCGGAAAAAGAAATTGGGTCTGGGGTGGTATCATAGATTTAAATGAGGGTCATAACAAGAATTCCGATGTGGTGGATCCGATATCAGATTTAAATAAAACATAAAGTGGGATCGAATTCATGCCTATCAAAACTCTGAGAACATCCATTTGAAAAACCCCGATGGTTGGGCAAAGCCAATTCTGCATTTAATTGGAGTGTAAAACATACCAGGTCTAGGTATTGGGACTTTGGTAAGCAGTGGAGGTATTACACAGGTGGAGACCCAAAAACCCATTGGCCAGAGGATCTGATATCGACTTTAAAATGTGGTAAAAAATGTCATTAGGTCTATCCAAAGGAGAGGTATCAAAACTTTGGTATGGAAGCATGTTAAAAAAAAATATTATATTTTTAAACAAGATTCGATAGTTTTATGAAGTGGCACGTGGATTTTGGATGGGGTATCGGAGAAATGGGAGTCGAGCAACATCGTAAGTTTGGGTTGCAAGAGTGAGAGAGTCAGTGAGAGTGAGAGAGAGAGTGAGAGTGAGAGAGAGAGTGAGAGTAAGAGAGTCAGAGAGAGAGAGAGAGAGAGAGAGAGAGAGAGAGAGAGAGAGAGTGTGTGAGTGAAAAGTGAAGTGAGAGAGTCAGTGAGAGTGAGAGTGATGAGAAGAAGAGAGAAGTGAGAGTGAGATGAGAGTGAGAGAGAAGAGAGAGAGAGAGAGAGAGAGAGAGAGAGAGGAGAATGAGAGGAGATGAGTGAGTGAAAGTGAGAATGAGAGTGAGACTAAGAGAGAGAAGTGAGAGAGAGTGAGAGAGGCGTGTGATGAGAGAAGAGAGAGAAGAAGAGAGAGAGAGAGAGAGAGAGAGAGAGAGATAGTGAGTGAGTGAGAGTGAGAGTGAAAAGGACTGAAATTCAAAACAGCAAGAAAATAAAATTTGTTTAAAACAAGAACAGACAAGATGAAAAAAAAACTAAGCAAACACAAAAAAAAAAATAAAAAAAATAAAAAAAAATGAATCCTAACCTACTTAGGAGGTAACCACCATGTCGTGGCTATTGGAAGTACCTCTTAAGATGTTGACCATTAACAGGAATTTTTTCGGTTTCCCCCTGTAAATTTTTCAATCTATAGGTTCCCTCATCAAATTTTTCCTCAACTTGGAATGGGCCTAGCCATAAGTGTTGGAATTTTGTGTGCTTACCTTTTGGCTCACTCAACTTGTCCCATTTTAGGACAAGCTCTCCAACTTGGTAATCTTTATCTCCTGCTAGGTGGCGATCAAACAATCTCTTCACGATCATTTGGTGATTCCTGAACTTGTTTTTGGCATTATCTCTCAATTCGTCCAACCTCACCAATTGGTTGATCCTTTTTTGAAGTAAGGCTAAAGGGGTCCCTCTCGAGGCTTGGGAGAGCTGTAACGAGGGAAGGGTAACGTTGGGAGGCAAGATGGCTTCCTATCCATAGACGAGGAAGTATGGGGATTTTCCTAATGCTACTTTTGGGGTGACCCTATCAGCCCAAAGGGAATTCATTAGGGCGTTGTGCCAGTTCCTTTGGTTGTCAGCGACAGATTTATGGATTATGTAGATGAGGTTTTTAATTGAGGACTCTGCAACTCCATTTCCCTCGGGGTAATAGTTTGATGCATACCTTATGCGAATTGATTTATCGATAGAAAATTCAGTCAATTTTAGTGATGGAAAGTAAGAAGCATTATCAAATATGAGAGTGTCAGGGATGCCAAACCTATTGATAATAAATTTCTCAATAAAAGATATTACCTCGTCTTCGTTAACCTTCTGAAGCGGGATGGCTTTGGTCCATCTGACGAAGTAGTCAGTTGCCGTGAGTATATACTTATGCTGATGTGAAGAGTTTGGAGTGATCTCACATATGACATCTAGGCCCCATTGTTGGAATGGGCGATAGATCATAACGGGCCTGAGGAGAGCGGCTGGCTTTCTTTCTCGCCTTGTGGAAATTTGACACACCCGGCATTTCCGAACGTAGGCATGTGAGTCTCTGAACACTGTGGGCCAATAAAACCTAGCTCCTAATATTTTGTGAGTAGTGGTCTCTCCGCCATAGTGACCACCTACTAGGCCGTTGTGCATTTCTTTCAAAACATGATCAGCGTCATCCTTTTCCAAACACCATAGCCAGACTCCATCATAATTTTTTGTGTATAATATGTCATTGGCCAAGTGATAATGATTAGATTTTAATCTGAGTGCTCTCCTTTGTGATGCATCCATGTGCTCAGGACATGATCCCCGTGTTAGATAAAAGTGTATGTCGTAATACCATGACTCAGGGATCAAAGGGACTTCCAACGTTTCACGCTCACACATCAGCATTTCGTTAGTCCATCTGGGCTCCTCCCTGAATTCTACTTGCGTGTCCCGTGTGCTCTATGCTTCTGGTTCTTCCGACACCCCTTGTTTATCCACCAAGGCTTTTGCCGCAAGCTTACACAATCCCTGCGCTCGAACTATCTTTGTCAGCTTAATCTCGAGTTCGTATTCTTGAAGAGTGGTTATCCAATTCCCTCTCTGTTCCCCCATCTCCCTCTGCACAAAGAGCGATCTTATAGTAGGGTGGGGGATGATTACTTTCATCCTGGCCTTTAATAAATAAGGGAAAAAATGTTTCACACCTTTAAAAACCGCAAAACCTTGTTTCTCCACATCTGGGTAGTTCAGTCCTGCTCCCTGAAGATTAGAGCTCATATAAGAAATAGGGACTTCATCATTGTTGTCATTTTTTTTTAGGATTGCGGCATATAAAACATCTAAAGCGAAAGTGTATAGGAGAAATTCCTTGTAAATATTGGGGCTAACCAACGTAGGAACTTCTGCGATGGCCTCCTTAATTCACTGAAATGATATCTTAGCTTCATTGCTCTACCTATACACATTGTATTTCTTCATCATTAGCTGAGTGGGACAAACTATTTCTGTGAAACCTGAAACAAATTTCCAACGAAATTAATTTTCCCGAAAAAATATTGCATTGCCCTTTTACTTGTGGGGGCTTGTATTCTCATGATGGTCTCTTTTCTTTTAGGATCAATAATAACCCCTTCTTTAGAGAGGATATGACCTAGTAGTTTCCATTCTGTTACTGTGAAAACACTCTTCTTGGGATTCAACGATATTCCGTACCTTTGGCATCTTTCGAAAATTTGTTTTAGGTGATAAATATGATCCATTTTGTGATATGAATACACAACAATGTCGTCCATGTAAACCACTACTGATTTGTTAATTAGTCCTCAGAAAGCTATGTCCATAGCTCTTTGAAATGTGACGCCTGTATTAATAAGTCCAAACGACATTTTGCGATATGCGTAAGTGCCCCATTTAGTGTTGAAGGTTGTCTTAAGGTAATCTCCATTCGCCACCAACACTTGATTATATCCCAAAAACCCATCCAATAGGGAGAACATTTCAGACCCAGAAACGCATTGAAGAATGTGTTCCATAGAAGGGATAGGATAGTTATCTTTTTGCGATGCTTTGTTCAGGTTTCTGAAATCGATACATAACCTGATGTCTCCATTTTTATTTCTTATTGGCATGAGATTGGCTACCCAGTGGGTGTGCCTAACAGGAAAACTGATTTTGGCATCCAACATTTTCTTTAATTCTTTCTTCACCAACAGTTCCAGGCTTGGATGCATCTTGCGAAGCTTTTGTTGGTAGGGCTTGACATCCTTCTCCAAAGGAATTACATGCTGCATAATGCCGATATCGAAGGTTTTTAAGTCGCCATATGTCCATGCAAAGACATCCTTGTACTCTTTAAACAACTTAACAAATGCAGCCTTTTCTTGTAGAGAGAATCCCAAGCCCAAATTAACATTTTTTGGGTCTTCTTCAGTTCCAAGGTTGATCGACTCATACTTCATGGATGAGCTATGCGTTTTGCACTTAGTTGGCTTCTTAAATTTATGATGCAGGTCATAAAAGTGCTCCATCTTGACAACTGACTTAGGATTTATATTGGGCTAATCATTTTCCTCATCTTCACTCCCATTCATAAGTTTTTCATTCTCTTTTTCATCAATGACTGTATTTTTGAATGTTTTTTCACAATGCAAGAACTCAAGGATTTTCTCATCACCTTTGAACACCTGCCAATTTGAGATGTTACTAGGCACAGATGCTCTGAAAATCAATTCAACATAATATTTATTCTTTTTTAATCTAAGATCAGGCAAAAGTTTTGCAACCATACCAGCCATCAGATTAGTGTCTTGGTTTTGCCCTCAAGGTATGTATGTGATATTGAAGGAATCAAAACTGTCAATTAAGTTCCATACCTCATGTTGGTATCTTACCAGGTGTGGCGAATTGCAATGTATCATTTTCCTTACCTGGTCCACAATTATCTGTGAGTCACCAAAAACTTTAAGATTTTTTACCTTCATATCAATGGCCCTTTTTTGGCTCTGTAGCAAGCCTTTGTATTTTTTCGTGTTGTTGGTGTACTCAAACTCCAACCAGCTGGCCATCAGATGTTGGTTCCCTTGCGGGTCAATGAGAATACTACTAGCACCTGCACCTTCAAGGCAGTTAGAGCCATCAAAGTAGAGTGTCCAAAACATAGAATCTGATGTTATATCAAATGAACTTCCTTCTACAAAATTGGCCCTATCATCTACCATATTACAGGGCAGCTCACCAGTCGGACTACGGGGGAGAGCATCCAACTGTGTGTTTATTGCAGTTTCTTCAACTGTCTCTGCATGGAATTATCCAAAACAAGTTTCTGTGGCACAAACGTCGAAACTATAAATTCCTAAGGATAGAGTTGGTAAACATTACAAGTTCAGTGGGGTCATTTAGTTCTGTCACTACATACTTCATGTATCTTTCTTGATGAACTCTCAGCATATCACCTCTTCCCTTCTGAGGCAACAAGAGGTGGGAACAATCAGTTGAGAAATACCCATTCAGATTTTTTGACTAGTCCCTACTAAGCGTCATTCCATATGCCTCGGGTATGTCAACTACCACTATGTCAATGACTTGTGTGTACTATGGTTTGGCAGCCATTCGAATCAGCACATCTTTCAATTAAAGAATTCAGACTTCTGTGATCCATAATCTTGTTTGAGAGAATAATTTCGGCAAAATCACATTAAAAAAAAAAACATTTGTCGACGCGTTTCGAACCAACCAATGTGGTTCATCGTCAGGACAAGTTGAAGATTGAATCTGAGCGATGAGTTAAATAGGGACAGCAGGCCATTTCAAAAATTTTCCGAGTAACAGTTAAAGGACCTCTAACGACTAGATTTGACCAGGCCCAAGGGGAGGGACCCAAATTTTATTTAATTGTTTTATTTATCAATTTATTTGTTATTATTATAA
>APFE031561861.1:416589-435050 GCA_000404065.3 Pinus taeda | reverse complement strand
AAATAATATTATATATAATAATTATAATAATAACAAATAAATTGATAAATAAAACAATTAAATAAAATTTGGGTCCCTCCCCTTGGCGTTTGATTCATCTTTGACAAAGTGGCTTCCATGGTTGATGGCATTTGGGTTGTACTAGGGGTACTAATAGGATCTAGATGACGAATACTTGGTTTGGCTACTCGGATTGGTGGGAGATTTACAATTTTGTTCATTCATAGCTTTCAAAAGTAGATCTCTTTGCTGCATTAACTTTAACAAATCGAAGTATGTGATATTAACTCGATATTTCTTAAGATCATCCACAATGTTGTAATCAATGTTATAAACAGGGTAGGGCAGAGTAAACATACCTGTTTTTCCATTCTTAGGTAGGATTTTACCGTTTTGTGTCGCCTTTGTTGCATTTGGATATGTATTATCTTTCTGTGGACAGTTCACAACTAGAGTACTCTTGGAATCGCCACTAGTTTGTCCTTCTCAACAGGAACTTTGGGAGCGGATGCCTTCAAAGGGTGAACGTCTTTCTTTGCCTGTTCTACCTGCTTCATCACGCTCGCAAGTGGCCCTTTACTTTGTGTGTGGATTTAATTATTGTGGATTTCGGCTTTACTATCTCCTTTGTCGTCATCATTCTCATTTTTATAGAAATCCCACAGTACATTGATTTGAGATTCCTCATCCAAGGGCTCTTCTACTTGGTATTCTTCCTCATTTTCTTGTTCTGGCTCCAGCTCCACTATATGTTCTTCTTTGGTAAGGAGCGATCCGATAAGAGCCAGCTCTTCCATATTTAAATTCCCTTTGTTGGGTGGAGCAAGCAACGCAAGTTGGCCATGACCACCTTCTATCTTCTTACGATAGACAGGTTTGAAGTATTTTCTGTTGTTATAATCTCCTCCATTCCCATTTGTACTCTCTCCAGAATTCCTTTTCATATCGATGACTGTGTTCGTCAATTTCTTAATGATCTGATGCAAACCTTCCACATCTATGGTATCATTTTCTTTGATTTTAGCCACTTTGTTATCACTCCCATTATTCTTCTTGGATGACTGAGAGGCTTTCTTTTCTTTGGTTGTATGATGACATGTTATGAGAATGATCATTTCATTCTCGACTTTTACTTCTTCATCTATAGCACCTTGTAAGGTTTGTGCGTTACTCCTCTTGACCCACATCGCAGTAGGGAAAGCGAGAGAAATGATGTAGAATTCCATGAGCACCTCATCAGTATGTCTAACGTTAGCCGGGATTCTGTTGAGCAAAGTGTTGAACTGGATGTTAAAATCCTTGACCTTTTCTTTGGCTTGAATTTTTAAATGGGATATTTCTAAAACTAAGGCCGCAAGTGTCTCATCATCGCTAAACTTGTCTAAGAAGGCCTGCTGAAAGGCACCCAATGAGGTGATCGATCCTATTCTCAAGCTAAAGTACCATGTGGAGGTCGCACCAATCAGAGTAAAAGGGAATAAGGGACACACTACATCTTCATTGGCTACCCCCAACATGCGCACGACTAGGAAGAAAGAGTGAATATGGTTATCAACGGTGTCTCACCACTCAGGGTCGAATTTAGGCAATATTCTTTCTGCGTTCTTGGGTAAGGCATGTTGCTGCCCAGATACCGCTATGGCATCCTGTGAAAGCCAGGGAGGGAGTGCTGTCAGAGGAAGTGGGGGTTGATTCCCACCTAGAGGAGGCAGTAGAGGTGGATTCCCACTTGTAGGGGGTAGTGGAGGCAGATTCCGACCTGGAGGGGGAACGTTAGACATATTATGGCTAGGGAGGTTCTGGTTGAAGGTTTCTTTTTTAGGATTTTCCAAATCATGCCAGGGATTACCTTTAGAGGGTGGATCCTTAGGAATTTCCTCCCAAGGAGTGTGAATACTTTGCAAAGACTCTAGCATAATATCTTTAAGAGAAGGGGTTGCAGATGTCTCTTCCATTATGGGAAATATCCTTGGCTTTCTTTTAGTTGTCAGAGGTAAAGAGTTAAATATGGGGTGCTAAGAGAGGGAACCAGCGTAAGCCTGAGAAAGTACTATGATTGTTTGTTCCTGAGTGATAGGATACTCCCGCAGTCTCTCTTCTTTGGGTGACCCAAACACGGGACTTAGAGGGATCTTTGCTTCTTCAAAATGAGGCTCTTCCAAAGGGGCAGAATGATCTTTTCAACCTTTACGATCCATACATTAATCTTTTCGAATCCATGCGTGACATTTATAGATGAAATCATGAAAAGTTGTGGACAGCAGTTCAAGCCCTCCTTCTAGCACCAATTTGTTGACGCAACGAATTTTTTCTATGCCAGCAAAGGGAACCAACCTGATCGCAGACCCTGATTAGATCTGCTTTCGTTTGGAATAGCTAGTTCCAATGGGTTTTAAAGGACCCTGTAAACTGTTATAGGTGTTGACAGATTGCTCCCCAGAGGAAGAGTTCCATAAAATCAACAAAAGAAATAGCTAACCTATATGTATAAGATCCTATCTATATTGATTCTAACTACTTATGCTAGTCCTAACTGTTCTAGTCTATCTTGCAAGAGCATAACAAAAAGAGATTAAACATCATATATAGATTCCAAGTCCAAATGAACCAATTACTAGTTCGCAGATGAACAAGGCTATATTAAGTCTTAATTGCAATCTAATTACTCATATAGGAATGCACATTCCTTTCCGTACAAATAAAACTTGCAACTGATGTTTACCAAGGTTTCAAATCAGCAACCGCTCATGAATTAACCATGGTAAAAAATTATATTTGAATAACCAAGACTAGTCACGAACTGTCCGTTATCAATATACACAAAAACAAAACATATTTATATCTCTGCCAACAACAACACCCTGATTCTAAACACATGAAAGAAAAGGAAGATAAATAGGAAAAAGGCTCCTTCTTGACCCAAATAGTCTTGTTTATTAGCACAATAAATCCAAAAGTTGTTCTGTCCCTAAAAAATTCCTCCTCCCATCTTTGGAGGTAATATTTATGCAGAAAAAGACCGACCCTCTGTCTTCCCCCCAACTTTCCACCTTCCTTCCCTTTTCAATATACAAATAAAAATATACAGACATGGAACAGTCAATGAAACCATTGACACCTCAAGGTCACATTTGCTGGAGTGTTCTATTTCATGGGGGGAATGAATGGATTTTGATGGAAAGGAGAATGATTGCATGTCCTCTGCTCATGATGAAACCCGGGACAACATCATTTTCGGAATACATAGGTAATGCATGGAAACCTGACCATGAACACCTAAGGCCGGATCTTAAATAGAGTACACCTGCATATACATATTCTTCAGATCTGCATGCTGCATATACATATTCTTCAGATCCGCTCATGCATCTTTTACTCGGAGCCATTCTTGATGCTTACGCATTTTCTCTTCGACCTCGCTTGCCTTCTCATGGTCCTCGCCTAGAGAAAAAATCAACATTAGCTATGCTTATGAAAATATGATAGAAATGCCAAAAAACACAAATCTTGCCCTCAATAAAACTTCTATAAAATCAAAAGGAACAAATGTGAAAGAATCAGCCTCTGGTTTAGCCAAGGTTGTGATGCAATCAAGTCGTAATCGCACATCGCAATGGGCGGTCACATGCTACATCACCCTTGGTCCCGCCGATTGCGATTTGTGATTGGCCTGACCCCAAAATATATGTGTTGCATTTAATAATCCTAGTGGGTCTGCCGTATCGCCTCGCGCTTTATGTATAAACGTTGAGTTTTGCTGATTGCGATTTGCGACTGGATAGCGGACCTAAAATCATGTGTTATTCTTAATAATCACGGCGGGTCTACCATATCGCAGAATGCCTTATGTAAGGGCCTTGGGTTCCGCCGATTGCGATTTGCGATGGAGGAGTCGACAAGCGATTGCGATAAGTGATGTAATGATGGACCCGAAAGGATATGGACATGGTTAATTGCATTTGAAGTCCGGAAGGTCCTCGCTTATCGAATGAAAAAGAGGAATGCGTAGTGTAACCGCGGAAATTGAGAGATTGCGATAGCAATAAAGGCAGGCATCAAGAAATGTATAAAGACCGAAAAAGCGCGGAAAATGTAAGTTAAATATGCTTGCAAAGTATTTCTATTACAAAGGTGTTATAATAGAAATAAAGGCGCGATAGAAGGTTTTGTGGGTTGAATCCACATATGACCATAGTAAAGAGTCGAGGTTGGTTATATGTGTGGGCGTAGAGCACCATGAAGGTTTATGAGGATTGAAAAAGTCCCGATGAAAGATATGAATGAAGGGCTAGATTGGGTTATAAATGAATCATGCCACAAAGATTTATTCAGGGGGGTCTTAACCATTAAGAGTTGAAGATTTGACTCGGTAGAGAATTAAAATCCCTGGGATAAAAATAGATAATTTGGAGAGTTATCATTCAAAGAAATGAAAGATCAAACTTCTAGGGGACCCATTCAAATTTTCCAGCAGAGCAGGTTTTAATAGGGTGGTGGTTGTGGCCACAACAGGACTATACTGCATGAAGAAACCCTCCTCGCATTAGAACGCGGAACTAGGGACTAGATTTTGCTTGCCAAAGGAAGCCAAAGTCAGATAGAAAGCATTGTTATGATCAGGGCAAGCCCAAATGGAAAACAAAAGCCTCTTACAACAAAAGAATGGACCTGTAGTTTACCGATAATAGAGAAAACCCCTTTGCAGAGCGTAGCATACCTACCTTCCGAGAGGAAGGAATGAGGAAGCGACGACACAACTACATAAGAATAGAACCCTGAGGTTATTCTCCACCATTTGATTTGCTTCGATAGCTGGGCACCGTAGATGGAGAGAGAGAGAGAGAGTATGTGTGTGTGTGTGTGTGAGAGAGAGAGAGATAGATTTCTTGTTGCATGTCGAGCTGCTCCGCTATTAGTATCACTATTATAATATATGAGTATCTATTATTATCATTTTACTTTTTATGTTATTTCATTTATAAATTAATTTGTTTGTGCATCCACAGCTGAAGGAGTCAAGGCAATCACCTTCTAGCCCTCTTGAGAAGGTAAGCAATTAAGTGTCAATTTTTTCATTAACATACACTGCCCTGCTCATGCACTAAAATAAATTGATTGGACATAAATAATAATGCAGGTGAGCACAAACTTTAAGAACATGTTTTCTTTCGGGGGGCTAGCACTGGAGACCATAAATGGGAGACTCATCATGCTCAGATTCGTCTCGCCTGTGGGGGTGGAGATTGCTAGTGGGAGAGACTTCTTCTCTCAGCTAGCCAGTGGGGGAGTGCCACTGTTTCTTGGAAGTGCGATTATGCTATTCGTTTCTTCAGTGATACCCATGATCAAGGGAGTCACAACAAAGAGGAAATCTTTTTTCTTCTCATAGCCTTTCAATATGTGTATTTCTTCTATACTAATTATACAATTTCATCTTTTATAACTATTAAAGTCTAGTTTCAGGAACAAATTTCGTTTTCTGAAAAGGTGTAACATTAATAAGAGAATTAATAGAATTACTGTGTTGTTTCTTAAGTGTGAAGCTCTTTTTTTATGATCCTATAGACAAACATTTGACTTGCTTTAAGACCTTTGAGGAAATTTCACCCTGTTCGAATGGTGCTGAGTCAGTTCTATACGCCTACCCTATGGTATTGGATATATATTCATACCAACAATATTTCCCAACTTGGTAATTACTTTCAAAATATATAATTTACGATTTGTCCTTAAATGTATATGTTAGCATGGAGGAATAAAAAGAATAGATCATCTATTTGATACATGATCCCTTAAGATTAGTGATCATTATAACGTCCTATTTGTAGAGATATTATTTTACTCTAACAAAAGAATTTATTTAGTCACTAATGATCATTGAGTCAGATGTGAATTCCACTTGCATATGTGTAACAAAATGTGTAATCTCATATACGAAAAGAAGATTTTTTTGGTAATTATGGCACATAGGGAACATTATAGAATTGGCTATCATCCAAATTAAGTGTTGCTTTTGCACAAAATTAAATAGGGGTACTATCCCCCATTAATATAATAGGCATAGAATAAGGATCCAAACCTGCAAAGCCATCTTGTGATGAAGCCATGTGTTGTGAACCACGTGAGTGGTTTAAACTAAGATGTAACCTTAGTGATTAAGACTTGGTGAATAAATCTTGGATAGTGTCGAAGCTACTTTGACTCAAAATAATGGGCTCGTTATCCAGTTGACAAAATGTCAAAACATTCTATTTTCCAAAGATACCTTCTAGCATGGTACAACTTTATTCAGTGAATTTGTGGAAGAGAAGGTGGGGAGTTATAGAGATACATAATAATCCATATGCTTTTTTACACTTGTAAACCATTTTAAATTTTCAACATTATTTGTAGGTTTAGCTTGGGTTCTTAGTTATTCTACATAAGCCTTTTCTCTTCAAAAGCCAAGTTTTACATAAGCCACAAAATTTACCTTTTTGTATTTTTAGCGTAAACACACATAGAAAACCTAATTGTAAATGAGGTTAGGGTTTTTACACAAGAATAATTATCAATTAACCACATAATAACAAACTATGTTCTTTTTCTTAGGGCACTTATCTCGTGTATATAAACATTGAAAATAATCTTCTAGAATGTTAAAAACTTGACTCGCATAGTATAGTGATGGCATGAGAATTGGTTTTAATCATTGAAAATAATTAAAAAACTCTTTATTATATGTCCTATATTGTTTTTTTGAATGGGTCATTTAGTCTCCGACAACCTAGGAATATTAAGATTTGATAAATTTGCAATCAAGATATGCTCACAACTTACTGCTACATAGAGATGAAACAACCTAGAGATTACTTTCTATATGGAATCATTTAATTTGTCATATGCAAAAAGATACTACCACTTAGAGTTATAATTTTCCACACATATTATTGTAAATACATGTGTATGTGTGTTGGAGTATGTGTTGTTAATGATATGAATATGACATGATGATATGGTTTTGGTTAATATTGATGTGTATTTGATTAGTTGTATGAAAATAAGTTAGGTTGAATTTGTTTTGAGTGAATACATGTGTATGTGTGTTGGAGTATGTGTTGTTAATGATATGAATATGCCATGATGATATGGTTTTGGTTAATATTGATGTGTATTTGATTAGTTGTATGAAAATAAGTTAGGTTGAATTTGTTTTGAGTGAGGTGTATATATATCTATATATATATATATATATATAATACAAAGTTTTTTATTCACAAATATGACTAGCATTTATTGGGTTTTCTGTGATATTTTAGTTTAAAAAATTATATTAGCCTCATAAACACACGCACATACACAACATTGTTACCAATGAGGTGCATATTAATTGGTTTGTGTGGGTTTTAGTCACAATTATGTTACATGTTCAAATCTCATGGGAAGGGCTTGAAGGTGGGATCTAACTATGAGAACAAAAACTATCTCGCAGGGCATCCAAACTTGACCAAGCCTCACATAGTCCTAGTGGCAACATATTGTAGTTGGTTATATCATTCTATCAATATCGAGGTTGGCTCCAAGCTAGGGTCTACCTATCCTTCAAAGATATGTATTTGTATTCCATTTGAGGAATATACATGTTTCGGTCCTCAAGGGATTCCTAGACAACAAAGATTGAAGCCATTACAAGGATATACTCATTATGAGCTCAAACATGTCACATGCAAGAATTGAACCTAGGTAGGGAGGATAACAATATTTCTCCCAAGCACCCCAAGTTATACATCCCATATATATATATAGATATATATATATATAATCTTAATTTTTGACTTATTAAGCCTCAATATGTATCAAATCTTTCAAAGCATAAACTTCTTTTTTACGATATAAAAAATTGAGAAAATTTTTACACTTTAAGGATTTGATCCCTCTCTGCGTTTTTTAAACCTATTGTTAATATGGATCTACATTGACCTTTTATTTATTTTTTAATGAGGGAATTTGTATTATATAAAAGGTTGTAGCTAAGGCTAAATAATGAAATGATAAAAAATGTCAGCCTTTATTTTCAAACAGTAATTATATCTCATCTACTACATACAAGAGTTCTTATATCTACATGAACTACCTCCCTAATAATTTTTACATGTATATTTTTTGAAAAAACTCCTAGAATACTAATTATGATGTAATTAATGAAATACATGGTGAAGTTGTTCCTCTTCCAACACCGATTTACTTGGTTTAGATTCTTGCTTGTCAATATCCATGCATTCAAGGTTTTGATGCACCATGTCCTCCTTTGTCTCTAGATGCATAGATATGGTAGACATCCTAAAATTTGAGGTCGTTGAGTAAGAGATTTTACTCAAATTGAGAACCATATCTCTAAGTAGCTTCCACTTCTAGGGATTTAATTTATTGTTTACATTGTGTTAGAGTAATCATAACTATGGAATTTGGGCTAAACACTATTGTTCATTCTTATGAATCTTTGAAGTAGTTGAGGAAAGAGAGGTCATGTTACCTTGAATGAACTCTTTGTGCTTATGGACAACTCTCTAAATGTCTTGGAATTTACAATATTCTATGAAATTAAAAAAAATGATAAAATAAAGATGTTGAATTTTCTCTTAAATGAAATTGTAATAGGACATCAATTAAAACTTATTTCTTGTCCAATAGGGGTATCCCAAGATCTAAGCACCCAAATAAATGTAGGGTGAAATCACTAGAACCCCTAGAAAAGGAAACCCAATTACCAACAAGAACAATATCACTAACACTTTGAACCACCCAAGAAAAGATTGGACCTTTAGGCTTAAAGGAAATCCAAAGTTTCAAACTAGCAAGATAATTCCCCACAAAGAAACCAAATTACAACCATAAATAAATAAAAGGATGTCCTTACTAGACTAATGTCCTTATTCGAGCCATCGAACCATGTATCCAATGCTAATCCATTATCCCACAACTATAACATAAATCTCATCATAGAATTAAAATAACAAGCCAACTTTAAGAATAGGCATTTGAGGATTTAATGATCAAGTCATATCATATCCCTTCATTTCATGTACAACCCATGGAGCTTGAAAATACAACGTGTGGTACATTAATGAGAGAGTATGTGCTACGATTGAATAGTGTTGTAGTTTATTATATTGGACGATAATAGAATCCCTCTTTTTCCTTAACACCTCTTCTTGGAGAAAAGTGGCCTTGTTGGCTTAGATGTCTACACAATTATGATCTCAAGGAACCTGAAAATGAGATTTTTTAAAAATTAATAGCTTCCTTCTAATATTGGACTATAATGGAGGTCACCTTGTTATCATAAGAGGATTATTTTATATAATTAGGTTGACTATTAATCCTGGGACTCTAATAAATTTTCAACTCTTTATTCCCAATTCAAACGCAAGGAGTAAACCCTAAAGGAGAGTTCCTTGAAGTGAAGATACATTATGGAGATCGAGGATTAGTTCAAAGCAATGTTGGATCCTTAATCATGACAATGTAAAGTTATAAAGATGCATGAGAGAAACTAAGTGATTCCATGACCATTGACACACAATGCTTGTTTCGTTACAGAGCACATGGTAGAGAAATAAGGGCTTGTGGATGCATAAGATTTCTAATGCATCACTAAAGCAACAAATTCCCTAAAACCCTAATGAAATCATAAGGGTACACAAGATAAAACATGATGAATGGATGTAATATGCATCACGCGAGTGGGTGATCCAATAGGGGTTGATAGAAATGAGTCATGGGGATATTGACTAATAGAAAATTGGATGATAACCCTAATGGAATAAGGCTAATAGATGGGGACCAAAATTTTAAATATGCCCAAAATTTTCGATGTTGTTGTAGCGGCTACAACAAAAAGGTAGAAACAACTTTAGGTGTTGAGTTTTATGTTTTTTTGTAGTCATGATATTTCATCTTTAATATCATTGTTGAATTTTTTTTAACTATAACCCTAAAATAATGGAGTGAGGGTGATTTTGAATCATCTCTTTTGTATTTCAATGTGTTTTTCATGTCATTTGTAATCATGCTATTTTGTCTTTAATGTCATGATTTAAAAATCTATGAATTTTAACTTTGAAAAAAGAGTGCATCTCAACAAGGGTTTTCATGTCTTTCACCAGTAGAGGGATTGATTATGAGCGTTGAATTCTATCTATACATAAAATACTAATATCATATGTCTTTCATATGGATTTAATAATCGAGGGCATCAAAATAGAGTGGTTTCTTTGGCTCCCAACATTGTGTTCATTAATGACATTAGAGATGCATTATAGTCCTCCCTCACCCATCAATCATCAAGAGAACTTGAAAAGCTCGTTTCCATTTACAACAGATTTAAAATGCTTAATATTTTAGATGGGATCCAAAAGCTCTACATTACACCACCCCTTTAAAAAATCTTCCTCCCTTTTTCCCCATTTTAGTACCAATAAGACTAGCTGCAAGAACATATTTGTCTGACCGCCATTTCAATTTTTTTAGAGCTGAAAATAAGCTAGCTAAGGAAGGATTAGTCTCAATGTATCATTTTCTATCATCTATTTTCTTTTCTTGTTTTGCTTTAGAACGGATAGCTTTGATGCTAGCATGTTTCTATAGAGGCTATTGCTCTTATGTACTTATATTGTTTGACCGAATCAGTTCAAAATGAGCAAGTGAAGCAAATGGCAACATATCATGGATCTTGAGGTGGAAGACCTCAAAGACAAAATGACCTTCTCTAGTAAAAACTTAGTTTGGATGGACATAAATCGAAAATAACAATATTATTGATCTTGCCTTAATCCCATTAAAATGATTTTCTGACTTTACCAAAGGAGAGGAAGCGAATCCTAGTGCTCCATGTAATTTCATATGGAAAACAATAGCATCTTACTATTAATAGGTTTCCCTCTCTTATATTATCTCTCTCTCTCTCATACTCTTAGACACTTAGAGTTCTTGGAGCACTCTTGGAGGAGTGTGGAATACTTGGAATTTCGAGCAAGAAGGAAAAGGAAGAGTAGAAAAGAACAAGAGGACATCGGGATCAACAACTACAATGGGTTTTGCTTGTAGGTACCGAATTACATGTATGTTTTCCTCATTGGTTTGGCATACATGGCACATGCCAGTGGTTTCTTGGTTAATATCTTTCATTGGCGTCGAGGATTTCCTGGATTGACAGTGGATTTACCTAGCCTTGCCATTTCCTAGATAGCCATGGTGTTGTGGGTTCATTTCTTTGTTTTTCTGGTTGGTTCTCATGTTTACCGTTTCTTCGGTTGAGTTATTAGTTCTTGGAGCCTTGGTTGGAAAAATGCACAGGAAGCCTTGTAATGGCTTGGGTTGAGTTATTATTCATAGAGCCTTGGTTAGACAAATGCTCTAAAATCCCTGTAATAACTTGGGTTGAGTTACTAGTCCTGGAAGCCCTTGGTAGGTTGAGTTATTAGTCCTGGAAGCCTTGGTTATAAAAATGATCCGGAAGCCTAGAAAATTTGTGGGTTGAGTTACTAGTCCTACAGCCTTGGTTGGACAAATGCTGTGGAGCCCGGTAGTAGCTGTGGGTTGAGTTACTAGTCCTGGAAGCCGAGTTGGAACAAACACTCTAGAGCCCTAGAAGACTTGGGTAGAGACCAATCTGGTGATGTTTTTGTGATGTCCTACTATGAGGTGGAATCATTGTTTGATGGGTTGAGGTAGTTTGGCCTCTGGAATCCCTGGATGGTTTTGATTGATGTGTTTTATGAGATCCCAAATTCATGCTTGGAATATGGCATGGGGGTGATTGGCTGAAGAGAGTTTTGGCTCAGCCATGTCTACGATCGGGTGGAATGTGGTCGTTCCATACAAAGTTGGCTTTTGCATCAGTAATATGAGGTTATTTCTCCTTGTTATTTCACAATTATTATATTGGTTTATATGTGGACTATATGGTTGTTGTTTCGTTCGTATTTCTGTTGTTATTATGTTTTTTCTATATATAGATATATATGAAGTAGATATCCATATAAATTAGTCTATATAGATCTTCAAATATTTTATTTAAATTTCATGTTAAACATCTTACTCACATTTTTCTTTTTTACTTTTAATTACTTTACAACATATTTTGTTTTTTATTATGTGCATTATTATTTTTCGATTTAAAGCATAATTTTTTATTTTATTTTTAGAGCATGTGTCAACAAGCTTGCACATCCCCACGTACTCGGGTGTAGAATGAGCGACTTATACATCCCCTCATACTGGGTTGTAGAATGAGCCTCTCGGCTCAATGAATATGAGTTATAGTTTTTTGGGAATGTGGTATTGGTCTATGATATTAGAACAAAACCTATTTACAACTTAAGGATCTCCATGATAAAGTGGCGATGGAGCTCCTAAGTGAGTATTTAGACACTCATATTATTATAGAGTATACACAACACTCATAGAGGGTATATATAATAGAATATATCCTAATAATATATCATATAGGGTATTATATAATAACAAAGATAGGGACTATGGAGTTCTTGTTGGATAAATTAATTTATAATAATATCTTATATATTAACTATTTATATATATAATATTGTAAAGGGATCAAATATCAACATCTTTGCAAGCAAACCCATCATTTAATATACCCTAATATATCTTAGAGTATAATTATTTCCATTATTACAAGGACCATCCCTCTATTATATGTTATACTATTGTTTTAGGTCTCTTGGGCCATAGTCTCTCTCATGCTATGGGCAAGGGAGTGACCAACAACATAAATTCTCTCTCAGTGTTGTGCCAGTGACCCTGAGATTTAAGGCACTTTTTGAGGTTCAAAATCGAGGACACTCCCTATAACTGATCCATATCTTCAAATCGGTAAAGTAACATGGAAATGAAAGTACTAAAGAAAATACTTGTTCAAGACCTTGACTGGATCTCTACTAGCCATGACAGGCATTTTGTTAAACATATCATCTACATGTAACCTACAGGTGTAAACAACAAAATTAAGTGGAGGGATCTCATTCTTATCTTAGAATCGCTATGAACCATTGTTCCCTCATGTCATTTGTTGCATTATCATTTATTAGGTTTTAGACACATTATCCATTCACATGCAAGTAAAAACATGTTGAAATCCATACATAAATTTTGTCTTAAAATGTGTATATAACTAGCATAATAGGAACATAAATACAATAAACATGACAACCATCAAATCCATAAATACATCATTACCTTTACACATGGAAATTAAAGGAAAGGATTTCTCATTAATCAATACAATGAACCAATCAGAGATGGGACTACCACGTTCCACCCAACCGTAGAATGGCTAAGCCAAATTTCTCTTCAACCATTTACCCTCATGCCACATTCCAAGCATGAATGTGGGATATCATCAAACACATCAATAAAAACTCATATAGGGCTTCGAGAGGCCATCCACCTCAACCCATTAAAAAGTGGTTCCAGCTCATGGTCAGAAATCACCAAAACCATCATCAGATTGGTCTCCATCCAAGCCTTCCACGGCTTCTAAAGCGTTTGTCCAACCAAGGCTTCCATAACTAGTAACTCAACCCACCGCTTATACAGGGATTCCAGAGTGTTTGTCCAACCAAGGCTTCTAGGACTAGTAACTCAACCCACCAAGGGCTTCCAAAGCATTTGTCCAACCAAGGCTTCCAAGACTAGTAAGTCAACCCAAGCTGTTACAGGGGTTTTAGAGCGTTTGTTCAACCAGGGATTCCATAACTAATAACCCAACCCAAGCTAAGGAAACATAAGAACCAACCAAAACAAAACAATGAAAGTAAACCCACAATCACCATGGCTATCTAGGAAATGGAAAAGCTAGGAAATGTAATTCCCTACGTAATCTTGTCATGCAAATTTTATTAGTGTTTAAATTACTTGAAGATATTGACTTAAAATTATCAAGAAATATTGGTACATACCTACATTTGTGAAACTGTAAATTCTTTTATGATATAAATTTTATTATCGTTATTATTCAATTCCCAACTTGTCTTCTCAAATTTAATTTTGGATAGGATATGGTCTCCTTCCATTTCTTCCAAATTAAATATCCATATCCCAAGGTGTCTTCTCAAAATCTACTTGGGAGAAGATATGGTCTTCTCCAATTAATTTCCAAATTAAATATCCATATCTTATCCCCAAAAATGTCTTCTCAAATCTACCTGGGAGAAAATATGGTAAGAAAAATCAAGGATACTAAATGAAAGGATGAGAGGGTAGTCATGACATTAATGATAGGTGGTTGAGGTGGATGGGAGGAAGAGGCATAAAAGGGGAAGGATGATGAAAGGAGAGGGGATCCTTGGTCTTGGTTTTGGTTTTGGTTTTGGTTTTGAGGATTTTGTTTTGGGAGGAATGTGGAGAAAAAGAGAAGGGAGAGAAGGAGAGTGTTTGTTTAACTTGGACACACTACATCTGGTTGGACTTGAGCTCGGAGGGCTAGGGAACCTATGGAGGTTCCCTGGACTAGGAAATACTTCTTTGTTGGCTGAGAGGCAAATCCAGTTGGGTAGTGAAGAGGAGTATCCCAACAGAGTTAGGAGCTTAGGAGCATCTCAACTAAGCTATTGGAACAGGTATTCCTTCGTTTATTGATTACTTATATAAATGGTTGCAATGAAATTCTTACTTATTTAAATTGTGGTAAATAAAATTTAATGGTATATTATCATCAAATAAATGTTTAGATATAAATAAGTTATTTCCCATCTTATTGTGTTTAAATCTAGATAAATTTAGGTTTTTAGTTAGAGGACCCCAAGAGGGATCCTCACACGTGGTAAAATAGCTAAGTTTCAACTCTTCGGGACTTTATAGACCCTATCCACTTGCTTCAACATACTAAAATTCTTTGCTAGTAGAAATTTAACAACCAACTCATGGGTAGATGCTTGAATAACGCATCTATGTATCCAATAGAATTTTTTGTGCTATTTTTTTTTCCTTTTGGATTATTCAAACAATAGATACATACTTTTTGGGTTCACTAACTGCACTTCAGGCTATCCATTGAGATAAACCCTGTATATATAGCCCTTGCCTACAAATATGTTATCGCGTCTAGAGGCCTAAGATATATTAGCAACTCTTCCTTAGTAATTTTACTTGAAAGTAGTCTACAATTGAATTTCCCTCATAATCTAAGTTCGTTTAAGCTCAAATTTTATTCTCTAGTCTTAGAATCCGCTCTCAAACATTTTGTGTCTGGATACATTCCCATCTTGGCTTGTCTAGATTGTGAGCATGCATTAATTAAGGCACCAACAGTGACATGATCAAGGTCCAGTGGGCGTGGTTCAGCCAACATCTCAGATAATACATAAAAAGCACGATCAACAGCTCTAGAATGACCACATGCCATGACAAGTGCGTTGAATATGACACAATCAGGCTTCACTTTCTTTGATCTCATGATTCCATAGACACCAAATGCCTTAGCCAATGTCCAAAAGGAAAGAAACTGATCAATCCCAAGGTCTGCAGGAAAAACCATTCGATATGCCTCATGTATAAAACCCCTGCATGATATTATAATAACTGCCTGCTTATTTAGAAAACACGGCGAACTTCTATGCACAGATGTTCCCAGTGGTTCTGAAATTCAATAATTAATCAGTCAAGAATGGAATAAATGTCATAACTTCTCATTCCTTGAAAGGAAGCGAAAATGTTTCACGAAGTGTAACGCTTGCCAAGCTTTGATGATAAAATCTACTAGAACTTTATTGGAACAAAATATTATTGTGTCATTTTCTTAAAATGTCCCCTAAGCGCCTTCTTTCTAAAGCTTAAAAACCATGCAAAGCTTAATCATTTTTTTGAACTGGACCTAAATATAGTGCTGAGTCATTTTTATCGGATTTATTTTATCCTAGATTTAGGTTTTTGCTAAACATCACGTTATAAGCGATTTCTCAGCCAAAACTCCTCCAAAAATAGAGTTCGTTGGCTGACATTGTTCTGACTTGTAGAAAGTTCAACCACAATATTTTAACAAATAGTTTCATTTTTCTAAATCCGGTATAAACCGATACAAGGTTCAATTGAATAAAATTTCCGCCGAAAATAAATCTTGGAAAGGTTGCGCAAATGTTTAGAAAAAGGATTCCAAGGGCCACATTTCTGAAGAAAATATATATATATATATATATATATATATATATATATAATATATATATATATATTTATATATATATTTCAAAAAATTGTTTCAAGGACAACACTTTTGAACAAATAATCAATGCACATTCCTTAAATTTTATGCTCTAAATTACTTAATTTATTTTGACTAAAATATTGTCTCTAAATAGTTTCCTTAAAATTATCCCTAAATCATCATATGTTTATAAAAACAACATTATCCAATTTCAATTTGCGAAATCTTGTTATGTGTCGTTTCCATGTGAAATGTGGAAACATTTCCTTTGAATTCTGCATAAATTTATCTACACTCAAGTCCGAAAGCACATTCCATCAAAGGGTTTTGTTTCTTGTAACTTTTGGTTTGAGGAAAAAGAAACCTCCAAATTGTCAGATTTACTATAACTTCTTATACATCACTAGCTATTACAGTATGGTGTCTTGCTCCAGCATCATGATCTTCTTCAGGGAATGCATTCCTCGCATTCAATGATGACACTTCAATACTTGATTTGTGCAGATCATTATTTCTCAATAACAGGTGCCCTGCCTGCATATCTTGAGCTTATTTCAAATATGCCATCATTCTATTGATAAATGGATTTTCAAGACCTCCCCCCTGCATTTTATCAACACTCTTTATTGAATGCCCATTTCCTGTGCCTTGAGTTTCTTGTTTGATATCATTGTGGTTTTCATTGACAACTTAACTCTGAAAACCTAGAAAATGCTCTTCATTAGCTAAATATATCCAATGTTCCATCCATATCTCTTGATATTTCTTTTCCAAGCTCTTACTGATCAATGCATCACCTGGCTCTTTTGTTTTATTAGCTGCAATAATCTGGTTTTCTGCTTGCATGTCTTGGGTCTCTTCCAAGTATGTAATATTTGCATTTACAACGAAAACTCAGAATATAAGATTACAATTTCATCCAAAATGAAAGTTCTTCAGACGAAACTAGATGAAGAGACCCAAAATTTTCATTTAGGAGACTACATTTTAAAGTTCTTCAGAGGAAACCACAAAGAGAACCCAAAAAAACTTCATTTAGGAGAATGAATTTTACTAACCATGCTATAGGACAAAACTATTCTAACAAAATAACAACTTCACAAAAATCTTTACAAAATGCAATAAAAAAGTGGAAACCAATTGACATCTCTTATCCGATTAGCAATTAGAGTTGCAGGTTGATTTGTTGCATTGGTTACAGTCATTCCTCTGGGGTTGCAGTGCAACAAGCCGAATCATAAGTGTTGGTTGTTGTGTTGCTCTAGTTATAGTCAATCCTTTGGGATTGTAGTGCAGCAAGCTGACAACATATGGCATTTATCGCATCCTCTTGCCAGTTCACTCTGGCTTTAATCTTTTTAATTTCCTCAACCAGGAGGAGAATAGTATTATAGAGTTGATGAATCTTCCTTCGAAGATCACCACCCACATCTTGACAATCGACAAAAGGGTCAAGACAAGTGTTGCAAGTTGCTATGTTGCGCTGCCCATCATCATTCTTATGTGATTGCGATTCATCATCATCATTCCTATGGAATTGCAATTCAACAAATTAGCAACGTATGACCTTGATCTCATCCTCTGGTCGGTTCACTTTGGCTTTAGCTTTTGCATTTCGTCAACCAAGAGGAAGATAGTATTAGACTGTTGATGAAAGATGGGAAAACGGGCGTTGCATGTACTGGTGCATCCCATGCCAAATGGAATATAAATAATACTCAATACTCTAATAATATATATTTTATTTTATGGAATTGATTTTAGGTTTACTACATAAAACCCAAACAACAAAACAATATATATACTCCAAAACCAACTACATATTTCTAAAGAAAAATCTATTATGCTAGGACTTCAAGACATATATTTCCATGTGATTTTGAAAAAGAAAGGATTTATAATATAATAGAATGTACAAGTTTTCAGTAAATTAGTAATAGAATGTACAAGTCTTCAGTAAAGTAGTAGTGCACGTGACCTTTCTAAACCCATTTCTTTTTGAAAAAAATGGCCACATTCCATAACTATTATATGTTGCTTTGCATTATTGATGTAGGTTTTAACCCCGTACAGAAATTACCTGCATATGAATTCTAAATCACAGGAAAAATAAAAATGCGAGAGCATAACACATAAAACACAAATACATAGAGATTTCCCACTGGATCTCAAGACCGAGACTACCAGCTTGATTTTTCATTATGTTCCTTTCAATGTTACAATACATATTTATACATGCCGAAGCATCCAATACCATGGA
>APFE031561861.1:389629-411461 GCA_000404065.3 Pinus taeda | reverse complement strand
CTCCGCCCCCCCCTCTAACCCCCCGGTTCACTACATAGGTTAGTCGTGGAAAGAATATAACACAACCCAACAATTGAAAGCATACATCTATTATTGGTTAGGTAGGTAGGGACCAATATAGTTTCAAGGTTCTCCCTCCGGTTCCCTATATATGGTGAGAAGGGTGTTTAGGTTTAGGTTTCACCTGTGAAATAGAACCCTTGACAATTCAACAATTTATAAACTACTTTCTTTTACCATATTCTTCGCAAATATTGTAAAAACAGTTGCACCCCAAATCAAGAGAATCCCAGTATACTTCACACAAACATGAAAATAGATGTTTTATTTCATTAAACTTCATTGAACATAACTGACAAGTGGCCATAGACAACATAACACAAGATGACCCTATATCACGTAACATATAACAGATAAATGCAGATACCAGTCTAATTTCAACCATCTAGAAAGACAAGTAGGAGCTATTCTATAACCCTAATATTGAATAATATAAATGAAATTAAGTGAAATTTTTACAAATTGCTCACATTATGCTTGATGCCATGCATAATTCTTAACCTTTTTTTTATGTAACTTCTTGAAATTTTTTAGAGACACAATAGAGTTATATTAGATATTATCATAGTATTAATATGCATATGTCTACAAAACAGAAATCCAACATATTGAGATCAAAGTGTCAAAGGTGAACACCAATTGATTAGCACATTAGAACCTCCCTTAAGACAATATATAATATTGAAATATTAAACATGTAGCACTAGCCATCTATATATATCATTGGGATAGTAAATACCTAACAATAATGTTAGTGTTGAGTTGATTGAGGCCATTAGACACACACTACTTTGAAAACACAAGGATATATATAATATATATATATATATATATATAATAAAAAATGACAATCTAGCATTATTAATTGAATTCCAAGAGGACACCTAGTTATAATAATGTGATTAAAAATGGTAAGTTAATGTTTATGTGAATGCTCAAAATATATAAGATGGATTTAGGATGATTGTTTAGGGATATATAAAGATATTTGAGGGTGACTAGCAGTGTGTGGTAGCACTTTCTTAGATAGCAGTGGGAAGGATTTAATAGACCCACAGTTATCTTCCCAATATTAGAAATAATTGTTTACAAGCATAACAAAAGGAAAAATTGCACCTATCATTATGCAAAACATATGTGAGCCGAGCTAGAATTAACAAGGCCACAATTTGTGCTAATAAGTCTTATGTATCATACAAATATTTGAACAATTAAAAATGGTGAGGACGTGAAGAAATCAAGGGCAAGGAGGGTGATCACAAGGACCTGCTACAAATAACCCATTACCTTCACCGGAGTTGTCTCTAATCTTGCGTTCCCTAGAAGTAATTAATGAGACTTTAAGAGGGTGCCAAACAATTGACGTAGAAGTAGAGAACCCTCCATTAGGGTTGGGAAATCTTGAGGGATCAAGAGACTCTGATAGAGGACCTCCAATCGAGGACATTACTAGGGAGCTTCAAAAGATTAAGCTCCTAGAGTTTGTTGGAGGTCGTGCCAACAAACATGCAGAAGCTTGGTTAGAAGGAATGAGAAGGTTCTCCACACTAAGAGATTATACTTCTAATTCAAAAGCTAAAATAGCAATATTCCAACTCAGAGATAGTTCTCTGAACTAGTGGGGTAAACTAGAGCGTCAACTACACCTCACTCCGGAAACAATTACTTGGGAATTATTTGAGGAGAGATTCAGGAAAAATTACCTACCAGCATATTATGAAGAACAACAGGTAGGATCCTTCCATTCTTTGGTACAGGGAAATTGTACGGTAGAAGAATATGATATTAGATTCTTGGAATTGGTCAAGTATGTCTCCTACATGGATACTGATCAGTGCCAAGTAGATCATTTCATTTATGGATTGAACCCTAAGATTAGGGCAATGGTGCGGATGTGGAAACCATCCTCAGTTGCAAAAGTTGTGGAACATGCTCGTTATGTTGAAGAGCACTTAGACTTAAAGGGTGGAAACAAAACCATTTTTCCACAAAAACCAAGGTTTATGGGGAAGGCCCCTCGTACCTTCCCCAGGGGGAGGGAGTTTGAGGCCACCGCCATATGGAAACAGGGTTGTACCCAAAGCACTAATAGTGGGGATTTCAATGGTTACTAGTGCAGATTCACCCACAACTTCAAGGATTCGTGAAAATCAAGGTCATACATGAGGAGCAGCAACTAGGGGCAGGGGTCTCAAGGGAAGGAACTCTTTCCAAGGAACTCCACAACATTTTGTTCAAATTCTACCACACATCACTTGTTGGGGATGCGGGGGACCTCATTACCAGTGTGCTTGTCCTAAGTTACACACTAGTAACAATCGTAGAGAAGGAGAAGCACCAATGGTGGGAGCAAGTAACCACCATTGAATCTATGCATCAGTTGATAACCAACAAGTTGAACACCAATCTATCGTGGTATAAACCTCAGGTATGATAAAAAAATTAAAATTTAAAATTTTGTTTGATTCAAGTGCTACATATAGTTTCATTTCACCAGTTGCATTAGAAAAATGTGGATTGGCAGCCTATGAGCACGATGACTTTAAGCAAGTTGAGATGGCTTCTGGGATAAAATAGGTAGTAGGACCTAGTATTGACCAATGCTAGGTAAACCTCAGGGTGTGTATAACTAAGTTGAAGGCATACATCATAGCATTAGGGACGTACGATGTAATTATTGGAATGGACTGGCTAGAAGCTCATCGAGCTTTGGTAGACTGTTTCAAGAAGAAGGTGATTTGTTTATATGATGAAGGTAGGTCAATTGAGATTTGTGGAATCAAGAGAGGAGTGTCGCTATGATTCATATACATGATGAAGGTAAAATGTTGCCTCTGACAAGGTTGAAAACTATATGTGGTCGAGGTTGTAAGTGACCAGAAAGAACCATCCCTAGATCAACACCCAATTTTGTCAGAATTGAAGGATGTTTTTCCTAAATAGTTTCCTATATTACCTCCTATAAGGGATATTGATTTCACAATCGACCTAAAACCTGGTGCAGAACCAATATCTAAGACACCCTATAGGATGACAACTCCAGAACTTTGTGAGTTGTAGATGCAGTTAAAAGAGCTTTTAGACTTGGGATTTATCAGACCTAGTATTTCGCCTTGGTGTGCACTAGTGATTTTTGCCAAGAAGAAGGATGGTTCCTTAAGCCTATGCATAGATTATAGGGACTTGAATAGAGTCACAATAAAGAATAGGTACCCAATACGTAGAATAGATGACCTATTTGATAAATGAAGGGAGCAACGATTTTCTCAAAGATCGATCTACAATCTAGATACTACCAATTTAGGATTAAGGAAGGTGACATATCAAAAACTACATTCCGAACTCGGTTTGGGCACTACGAGTTCGTAGTTGTTCCATTTGGTTTGACCAATGCACCAACAGTATTCATGAGCCTCATGAATAGTGTGTTCAGGAAGTATTTGGACCAATTTGTGCAAGTCTTTCTGCATGAAATTCTTGTGTATTCCAAGAATGAAAAAGAGCATGAAAAGCACCTAAGGGTTGTATTGACTTGCTCAAGGGAAAATCAATTGTATGGAAAATTGTCAAATTGTTCCTTCTTTCGGAAGAAAGTTCATTATCTTCGGCACATCATTTCAGGAGAAGGGATTTAAGTTTACCCGGAAAAGGTAAAGGCCATAATGGATTGGCCAATACCGAAAAATGCTCATGAGGTGTGTAGTTTTATGGGGCTAGCAAGCTATTATCGCAGGTTTGTTGAAGGGTTTTCGAGGATTGCAAAACCCATCTCCACATTAGATAAATAAGGGGTCAAGTATGAATGGACATAAGAATGTTACACTACAGTCATTGAACTAAAGAGGTTATTAACTAGTGCACTAATCCTTCAAGTACAGTACATGGAAAAAGACCTAATTGTCTACACCGATGCTTTGAAGCAAGGATTTGGAGCAATATTGACGCAAGAAGGCAGAGTAATAGCTTACACATCTAGAAAATTGAAGAAACATGAAGAGTTGTATGCTACCCATGACTTAGAGTTAGCAACAGTTATGTTAGCTTTGAAACTATGGAGACACTACCTCGTTGGGAGAAGATTTGAGTTAAGAATAGATCATCAAAGCCTGAAGCACCTCTTCACTCAAAGGGATTTGAATGCTAGACAAAGGCGGTGGAGCGAATTAATGAGTGAGTATGATTTTGAGATCTCATACATTAAGGGAAAGGATAATGTGGTGGTCGATACACTAAGTAGGAGGCCACAAACCTTCTCCGTAGTATCCTTGAGGGTCAATTTGAGGTAACATGTGTTGGAGAAACTCTTTGAATATAGTTGGTATCTAAAGGTTATATCAATACTCTAGAGTGGGAAGCAGATAGAACCAAAGTTTGAGGGATATGTCCTTGAACCAAATGGACTATTGATATTTCAAGGGAGAATGTACATACCTAAGGAAGGGGGTATAAGAAGGACCATCCTCAAAGATTCACATAGAGAACTCTATTGTGCACATCCTAGAGCGAAGAAGATGTATGCAGACATGAAGAGACTCTTCTTTTGGGGCAAGAATGAAACACGACATAGTCCATTTTGTCACCAAATATCTTGAATGTCAACGAGTGAAGGCTGATCATTGCCATCCGTTAGAACTCCTACAACCACATGACATCCCTATGTCTAAATGGGATGTAATTTATATGGATTTTTTTGTGGGTTTACCACTCACGTCATAGAGGCACAATGCTATATTGGTTATAGTTGATAAATTGACCAAAATTTCCCATTTCATCCTAGTAAGAGACACTCACGATGTTGCTAACATGGCACGAGTTTTCGTAAGTGAAGTTATTTGATTACATGGGTTACCCACAAAGATCATTTATGATAGAGACTCTTGATTTACATCTAGGTTTTGGACAAAGTTTGCAGCCAGCACTAGGGACTTAATTGAACCTGAGCACTACATATCATCCAAAGATAGATGGGCATACTGAAAGAGTAATCAGGTTATGGAAGACATGCTTAGAATGTACGTCATAGATAATCCGACTCAGTGGGAAAGGTACTTATCATTGGTAGAGTTTGCCTATAATAACAGTTACCATAGTTCAATTGGGATGCCTCCTTATCAAGCTCTATATGGAAGGCCATGTAGTACGCCATTGAGTTGGGAAAAGTTGGAGGACCGAGTAATAGTTGGGCCTGAATTGGTTCAAGAAATGGAGGAACAGGTAAGACAAATTCGACAAAGGTTAAAGGAAGCACAAAATAGACATAAGAGTTACGCTGATTCATATAGGATTGATTGCAGTTATAAAGTAGGGGACCAAGTTTTTATTCGTATCCGACCCAACAAAAGCACCATTCGGTTTGGGAAAGGGACGAAGTTGTCACCTCAGTTTGTAGGACCTTTTAGGATCAAGGAGAAGATTGGACCAATTTCCTATCATCTTGTACTGGCACCCCATTTTCAAAAAATCATGATGTTTTTCATGTATCCATTTTATGACATTATGTTTCTGATGAATCTCACAAACTGGATTGGAGGGAATTGCAGGTCTTGGACATGGGAACCATAGTGGTCAAACCATTACACATATTGGACCGTAGGGTTCGACAGCTAAGACGTCGCATGGTGGAACAAGTTAAGGTTTAGGGGGACAAGTATAGCTCAGGATCTGCTACCTGGGAGGATGCAGAGGCTATACGTTGTGACTAACCCTCACTTTTTGAGCATCTATGATGCCCATTTTGACTTAGATAGCTACCTATGCTAAGGTTCTATTTTGTAGTTCCATGTTATTTATTTATGAATGCTATGTAATATTGATGCATTTAGTTGGACAGGTGAAACTACTTGTATATATCATTAGATGGATTAGGTATTGATGATGGAAATATTTGATGTATGACCGAATGTATGACTTAATTGGTGATGATTTATCTATTGCATGACTTATCAGAGTTATTGTTGTTTCATGTATGGCTTAAGTGGATATGATTTATCTAATGTGAGACTTATTTCCAGTATGAACTACAAAATTGACAAATGGATACTAGACTTAGTAACATGATGTTTAAGATCACTTTATTATATATAGATATATATAATATTAATATATATATTTATATTAATATGCATGAATGAGAACTAACTTGTAGATTGGAAAGAACTATATGATGACCAAGATCTACTCTTCCATTGGAGAAGGCCGAGACATCTACTGAGGAAAGGTGACAAGACTACCTGACTGGATTACTCAATGACAAGTATCCAACCAGCTCTGTAGTGTGGTCCATATTAGGGTGTTGACCCTAGTTATGGGGAGGGGTGGAGGTATTTCCCACTGTGTAACCTCCAAACCTAGAATCATGGGAGGGAAGTGATGGACATGCTCCCCTAGCCGTGTGATGATGATTGCTAATTTCCTGTTGGGGAACTTAGGCTGATGTAGTTGACGCTTCCTCCATATTGGTTTTATCAGTGGTTAGATTGGTATAGCCAATGCCATACTATATAGAAGCAGAGGATGGATAGGGTGAGAATGGAAGTATGTTAGGAAGGATAGGAGGATATAGATTAGTTGGATACTCATGATGGGAAGTGGTGTCATTGTACGACTTATCAAATTTACTACTACAACTCTCTCTCTATTTTATTATGCCTTATTGTCAAACTTCTTTCGAACTCCTTGTATCATTTTCACTCAAACTTCAGGACAAATTTTTCTGAAGGAGGGGTGTATTTAATGCCCTACTTAATCTTATCATGCAAATTTTATTATGTTTAAATTACTTGAAAACATTGACTTATAATTATCAAGAAATATTGGTACATACCTACATTTGTGAAACTGTAAATTTATTTACTGATATAAATTTTATTATTGTTATTATTCAATTCCCAACTTTTCTTCTCAAATTTAGTTTTGGATAGGATATGGTCTCCTTCAATTTATTCCAAATTAAATATCCATATCCCAAGGTTTCTTCTCAAAATCTACTTGGGAGAAGATATGGTCTTCTCCAATTAATTTCCAAATTAAATATCCATATCTTATCCCCAAAAGGTGTTCTCAAATATAATTGGGAGAAGATATGGTAAAAAAAGTCAAGGATACTAAATGAAACGATGAGGGGGTAGTCAAGACATTAATGATAGGTGGTTGGGGTGGATGGGAGGAAGAGTCATAAAAGGGGAAGGATGATGAGAGGAGAGGGGATCATTGGTCTTGGTTTTGGTTTTGGTTTTGGAGGATTTTGTTTTGGGAGGAATGTCGAGAAAAAGAGAAGGGAGAGAAGGAGAGTGTGTTTTTTAACTTGGACACACTAAATCTAGTTGGACTTGGGCTTGGAGGGCTAGGGAACCTCTGGAGGTTCCCTGGGCTAGGAAATGCTTCCTAGTTGGCTGGTAGGAAAATTCAGTTGGGTAGTCAAGAGGAGCATCCCAACAGAGTGAGGGGCTTAGGAGCATCTCAACTAAGCTATTGGAACAGGTATTCCTCCGTTTATTGATTACTTATGTAAATGGTTGCAATGAAATTATTACTTATTTAAATTGTGGTAAACAAATTTTAATGGTATATTGTCATCAAATAAATTTTTAGATATAAATAAGTTATTTCCCACCTTATTGTGTTTAAATTTAGATAAATTTAGGTTTTTAGTTAGAGGACCCTAGGAGGGATCCTCACAGGTAATCCATTGTCGATCCAGCTAATCCTCCATGCCAATGACAGATCACAACCAAGAAACCACATGCATATGCCATGCATGCCAAAACTAGTGAAGAAATCATACATGCAACTCGGTACCTGCAAGAAAATTTGATGTATTTTTTGATGCCGATGCCTTCTTGTGATTTCCTTCTCTTCCTTTTCCTTATTTTTCCATGAATCCAAGTGTACTATACCCTCCAAGAGTGCTCCAAGAAATACCTAAGTATCCAAGAGTATGAGAGAGAGAAATAATAATGCAAGAGCTCCAACACCAAACTGAGAAAATATTATTAACTGATCCTCGGAAATCTAATATGAATGAGGCCTCTATTTTCTTCATTTTCCATTATTTTCCTTCATTTTCCTCCTCACATGTAACTTGTGACCTTTCACCTCCCTTTTTTCCTAATTTCCATTATTTTCATAAATAAATGGGCCAAAAATGTCTTTTTGCCTTTTAATGCCTTACTATTATACTCTATTATTATAGCTCTAATAAGTTAATGAGCATCAACTAATCATCAAGTTCATACCTCCACTTCCATAGGTACCTCGTTTTTGGGCACCATCAAAATATCATTTGTATTCACATAAAGGGAGAACCAAGGAAGAGATATATCAACATCTAGAAGCTGACTTAGGTCTCATATAGTTGTAGAAAAATCCAAAAACCTATGAAAGTGTCTAGGTGCAATTGAATTAGGGACCCTCGAAAATTCTCTTATTTTGAACCTTCTAAATACCCCAAGCAATGAAATCCAGAAGAAATCTAAAATGACATGGCTGATGAATCCACCAAGCAACACACCTTTGGGATTTACCATAGAGCCAAGATCCACACTATATATCTCTCATACCAGATAAACTTGTGCCAGAACCAAATACGACTTTGGGCTTCACCAAAGTTCCAAGAGCCACACCATATATTTCATACCAAATAAAATTGTGATAAAACAAAAAACACCTTCAAGATTTACTGCAATGCCAAGAGCCATGCCATATATCTCAGACTAGATCAACTCATGAAAAAAAAATATCCCTTTAGGATTCACCTTAGAGCCATGAACCACACTGTATATATATACAACCAAATTAACTCGTGACAGAACCAAATACACCTTCGAGTTGCATCCCAATGCCAAGAGCCACATAATATATCTTAGACTAGACGAATTCGTGACAAAACAAAATGCAGCTTTGATCTTCACCGTAGTGCAAAGAGCCATGCCATATATCTCAGAATAGATCAATTGATTCAGATTCAAACCAAATACGCCTTTGATATTGTATGTATGTATCAAACTTGATTGATCGATCAATTAACGAACAATGCAACACACACACACACACGTGTGTGTGCAGGTGCCCTCGGGTATCACTGGGGCCAACATCAATTTGAATTATAATGTAAAACCCCATAGAACCTAGTTTTGGTGCCTAGATTGTGACCATGGTGTTTATCATTAGTATATTATCATTATACAATTCCATTATGATTATCATTCGTAACATGGACGAAGAAGTTGAATATTTAAGAGAGGGCAACCTTCAGTGGAAAAAATTCCCCCCTGCCTATGTTGCAGGAACATTCTTTGTTGAATTGTTCTTCTTTTGACAATGGTTGGTTTTGTAAAGCTTATTATACTCTGTGTGTTCCAACAGTCATCAATAACCCACTAGAGGATTTTTTAGTCTGGAGCCTCACTGTAAGAAACAATGGAACAGAGTGGCAATCTCAATGGCAACGTGAACTGAATGTGAGTCTTGAAATGATTGATAAAGTAATTGGCTTTGATTTAGATGAGGAGCCACCAATATTTCTTGAGTTTACTCTACCCAATGATCCTGCAAGTCCTCATAAGTGTCTTTACGAGATATGTGATCATGGTGAATATTCTACAGATTACCTCAATGGTTTGGAATTGCCTCACCATTTGTTGATGCAGTTTCAGGATGATGGGAGTCATTCACATCAGACCAATAATTGTACTTTGTATTATATTAGGGTTTCTGAGAGGGAGGAGGAATCTGATCTAAGTTTGTACAAGGTTTAGTTGGGTGAGGATAACAGTGCATGGATTGATTCATTTGAGGAATTTTGGAGGCCCTGGGTGCCCTCTCTTGGCCCAGAATTGATAGTAACGCATTAAAAAATTTGTCGAAGAGACTTTCACAATGGGACCAAAATTTGTTCACTTTTTCCGATTCTGTGGATCTAAGTACCATCAAGCTGGTGCCAAAGGGCACACTCTACGTACATCTAGCAACGGCTGTGATTAATAGATAGTAGCCGCAATTAAATTTAATTGTTGGGAACATCACAATGTTATTTCCTTACAAATCTTGTAGTGGCCCCACGTTACTAGAAGCCTTGGAAACATTCTAGGAAATGGTTATTATTATTCCATGCAAATATTTATATGTTTTGACTATATGTTAACAAAGTCGAAGAGAATTGTTAATCATATATGTATTTGAGTTAATTTTGTTTTGATTTATAATGTTTTGATATAGTTTTTCTATATCAATCAGAGTAAGTAATTTTTGTTGATGAATAAGTAATTTTTTTTTTTAATGATGAATCACTAACAAGTTGAAAATGTTGATCCAAAATTTTAAATTCTGAGTGTAATTATCTAAAATACTACATTAAAAGAGACTATAATTATACTTATAATAATAATTTGGGAATATTTATTATCATTAATTAAATTTATAAAAAAGGACAGTTAAAAAATAAGTAAATAAAACAAACTTAATTGGAAAATAAGCATATATATTTCAACCTTGGATAGATACCGATCATAAGAATTTCATGTTATTTTTTCTATTGACAGTTGGCATTGTATATCAAAGAATATGGTTCACTTAAAAACCACATCAATGACTCTCATTTGTAGAAATTCCCACTGTAGATCAACCGATTATGCAATAGAATAAAGCAAAATACAAGACCTACTTCTACAACAAACTTTGTGGAAGCTTAATCGAATATGAGCAAGATCAATTTGAACACATATAACTGAGAATGAGAAATCAATCACACATAACACAGAAGAAATAACCTTGGGAAAGCCTCAACCTAAAACCCCAACCTCTGTATTATCATACAAGTGGAAGTATGTTCAAGTTACAAAAAGAATCAGCTCTCAAGCTATCCTTCTCTATCTGCAATCAAACAATACTGCTCATAGGCAATCAAAGGCTCTCACAACCTTCTCCTCTGCACTCTAAGCCTCCTATTTCCTTGCGCATTTTCTTCCTAGGGTCCAGTGCTTCCACTTGTGTGAATTCCCACCTCACACTGCTCACTTGGCTCAGAAATAACTGCACAAACCTGAAGGAGATAATTCCTTCTGCATGGATTAGTTTCCTTTATAGGAAAAATCCTCCAACTGATAGTAAACTGTCCCATCATCTGTTCTCAACTGGGTCTATGACTGAACTGACATGCATGAATTATTTATGAGAGAATATTCAGTTATCTGAAGTGCAACAGTTACATGCATGCAAGCATTAACTAACTGAACTCACAATTAATTCAACAAACTATTTTAATTAATCTAACTAGACTTGACTCAGTTAACTGAGCCAACTAATTACAAATTAATATTACAACTCATCCTTATCTCTTTAACTGATGGATAAATTCCTCAATCAATGGAGAAAATGTTGCATGTCCCCACATAGACTTCATGTTTGATTTTCTACAACTAATTAATTCATGGTGAATTAATTAATTATTTTACAAACAACTGCTAAGATCAAATTCGAATTTTACTTCTCAATTTTAGTTCAGGGACTAACTAAAATTGGAATCCATCCCAAAATGCTATTTATAGCACTTCCATTTTTCATTCCTTGTTGCTATGTCCAACGCTGGTACCTGAACTGTTATTTATAGGAGTTCTATTTTTAGCACTTCTATATTTAGCATTTCTTGTTGCCATTTTCAACACTCCCTCTCAACAAGAAAGGGATTATCAATAAGCCCAATCCTATCTATATGGAACTCAAGCTTGTATTTTGACAATGCCTTCGTCAAAATATCTGCATCCTATTCTTCGGTCAAAACATATAGCAACAACATGATCCTCTTGACCACACAGTCTTGAAGATGGTGATACCAGATATCAATGTGCTTGGACCTGTCATGAAAATTTGGATTCTTAGAGAGTTTGATACAACTCTAGTTATTGCAGTAGATCACTGTAGGATCCATCCTCTGACCAAACAATCCCACCAGAATCTTCCACATCCAAATGGCCTCACATGCAGCCTAACTATCAGCCATGTATTTAGCCTTTACAGAGCTAATTGCAACTAATCTTTGTTTCTTGCTGTACTAGGAAACTTTAGTTGAACCAATGTTGAAGATTCCTCCAGAAGTGCTCTTCCAATCTGATGGACTCCTAGCCCAATCCGCATCTGTGAAGCTCTGAAGCTTCACTCCCTCTGTCTGTCTCTACCACAATATGAACTAGGATGTGCCTCTGAGGTATCTTAGCACATGCTTCGCTGACTTCCAAAACAGCTTGATAGGCTGAACCATAACTTGACTCAGTTGGTTCACTGCAAAGCATAAGTCGGGTCGTGTGTTCACCAGATACATAAGTGAACCCACCAGTTGCCGATAAACAGTAGCAACTAGTACCTCACCTGAAGTAGCATCCTCCTTCCTCTAGTTCCCAGCTAGAGGAGTCTGCATGGGCTTGCACTTCTCCATGTGAAAGCACCTAAGTATCTCATTGGCATACTTGCCTTGAGACAAAAATACTTCACCATATTTTTGGCACACTTCCATGCCTAGAAGGTAGTGCATAAGACCCATGTCTTTCATTTCGAACTCTCTTTCAAGGTCCTCCTTACAAGATTGTATCAGCTGATCATCACCTGTCAAAATCAGATCATCGACATAAAGAAAAATGATCAATGGTTTACCTTCTACCATGATGTGGTGAAGGTTCGTATTTTATTCACTCTTGGTGAAGCCCAACCCGGTGAAATATCTATCGATCATGGTGTACCAAGCACGGGGTGTTTGCTTCAGCCCATACAAAGCCCTCTTGAGTCCGCACACATGTGACTCATGATCGAAGGTCTCGAAACCCTTTGGCTGCTCAATGTACACTTCTTCCTCAATCTTCCCATTGAGTAATTTTGTCTTCACATCCATCTAGTGGATCTTCCACCCCATCTGAGTTGATAGTGCCAACATCGATCTAATCGATGAGTAGCTTGCTATAGGATAAAATGTCTCATTGTAGTCAATCCCCTCAACCTGTGAGAAACTCTGGGCAACAAACCTTGCCTTATGTTTCTCAACACTTCCATTAGATGCTTGCTTTACATTGTAAAGCCATTTGGAACTCACCATTGACTTACCCTGAGGTCCTGGGACAACATCCTGCACACTGTTTCGAATGATAGAGTCGTACTCCTCTACCATTGCATCAACCCAGACTGATTGCTACACTACCTCCTCAAATGAAGAAGGTTCGTTATCTACAAACTCCACAACTAGGGCCATGTACCTAGTGTACCGCTCGGGCGACCTCCTTTGTCTCTGCTGAGAAGATGGTTGTCCCACATTCTCCCAGGCATCCATCATCAACCTGTCAGCTTCCCTTGAGTGTTTCTTCCCATCTGTGGAGGTATCAACATGAGCGGATATCTCCACTCCCTAATCTTCTGCATGTGGCTGCTTCACATCACTCTGAGGCTCCTCCTCCTTAGGAGCTGAAAGTTCCTCCTCTGCATGCAACTTGAACTCCCTCTCAAGTGATAATCGCATGGCTTTCTGCTCGTCGAACTTCAGATCCCTACGTACCATAGTACTTTGAGTGGAAGGCAGGTACATTTAATAGTTTTGGGGGTATCTGTGTACCCCACAAGTATTCCCAACTTAGCTGTTGGGTCTAGCTTCTTCCTGGCATCTTTGGTCACATGATAGTAAATTGATGATCCAAAGATTCGAAAGTGACTTACATCAGGTCGCTTCCTGGAAAAGGCCTCCATAGGTGTCTTCATCCCCAGTATACGGTGTGGGCTTCTGCACTACAAGTATACTGCTATATTGCATGCCTAAGCCAACAAATGCAGTGGCAGGCTTTGGTCATGCAACATCACTCGAGCTACTCCCACAATTGATCTGTTCTTCCTTTTGGCCACCCCATTCTGCTAGGGGTTATGGGGTTCCGTCAGTTCCCATTTAATTCCTTCTGCAGCGTAAAAGTCTTTAAATTGTTGGGAGACATACTCACCATTGTCGCTACACAAGGCTTTTATTTTCTTTCCAAATTCTTTTTCTGCCAAGGCTTTAAACTCACAAAACCTCAAGAAGGTCTGATCCTTCTTTTGTATAAAGTAGATCCAGCATCTATGAGAAAAATCATCAATAAAAATAACATAGTAACTTTTTTTAGGGGTGGAGGCTATAGAGAAAGGTCCACAAACATCTGAGTGAACTCACCCCAGGATTGCTCCAGCTCTATTGTCTTGATCTAGGAAGGAAGATTTCCAATTCTTACCCAAGGTACAACCATTGGATGTATTCGTCTGCTCAATCTTTTCCTTGGGCAATCCGGTAGAAATATGTTGCATGATCTTCAGGGCTCCATGGTGCAAGTGGCCCAGTATTCTATGCCATAGCTCACCAAAATCTTGGCTCTGCACCATCTCAGCGTTGGAACTCAATGCAACATAGTCATCTACCTCCAACTTATAGAGATTCTTTACTCGAATCCCAATTCGCTTTGTCTGTCCAGTACCAATGTGCCTCAGGAATACCTTTCCTTTACTAAAGACTACATCATAGCCTTTATCTTTGAGCATAGTGACAAACACAAGATTCTTCTTCAGACTTGGTACATACTTTACATCTGTCACGGTGAGGCGAGCTCCATGGTCCCTTTGAAACACAATCGCTCCTTCACCTGAGACACAATACTTTCCATCATCGCCCATCTCGATCCACATCTGGAGATCCTTCTCCTCCAAGGTATTAAAAAGATTCTTGTCACCTAACATGTGGAATGAAGCTCCACTATCCAGGTATCACGCACATCCCACCATGGATGAAGCCATGCATGTGATAAGCGAGAAATAAAACTCAAACTGTGAGGCCAGTGCCTCACCATCAGATCCCTTCGAGGAACCCTTCTTGGATTTCTTCTGTGGACAATTCGTAGCATAATGGCCTGCTTCATGACAATGAAAGCATCGCACTTTCGATTTGTCAATCTTCTTCCCACCATGGGAAGAACTAGATTTGGGATGGGATGCCTTCCCTTTCCCTTTCCTTACCTTACTCACTAAGGCTAGATTTTCCTCATCATCTTGCTTCGATGAGGATCCATCTCTGGTCCTTCTTCTTATTTCCTCCTGCATCAGACCCGACCAAATTTGTTCCCGATCTGGCAGTTTTTCTCTTCCATTAACCGAGTCTTGGTAGCTATGCCAGCTCTTAGGAAGATCGAGGAGTGCAAGACTCACCATGTCATCATCAGTGGTTGTGATCCATACACTTCCAAGCTCATCCCTGCAGGTGGTGAGCTTTTTCAGATATGTAGAGATCGTGTTGCCCTTTTCACACTTGATCTTACGAAGCTTGTCTTTTAGTGCCAACTTCCCCTGATCGCTACTATTTTGATATACATCTTTCAATGTTTTCCACATCGAAAACGGTGTCTCCTTCCCATGGAGGCTTGAGACAATGTGTTCTCGAAATCCCTCTAGGGGGATTCTCCTTGCTCTAGCCACACATTTCTTCCATTCCACTAGTTGAGTAGCATCAGTCGGCTTAGGGAATTCTTGATCAATGAAGTCCTTTAGACCATTATCCTCTAATATTTTTTCCATGTGATCCTTCCAGGCTATATAATTCGAGCTGCCATCAAGGGCATACTTGAGTCTTAAACCACTGAATGCCACTGGTGAAAGTGAGATGTGATAAGAACTTGATTTCTATATTCAGGAACCACAAACTTCAAATTTCTCCCTTCTTGTATACTTTTCTTCTCCTTTGATCACCTTTTCTCTAATACCATGTAGAAATTCCCATTGTAGATCAACAGATTATGCAATAGACTAAAGAAAAATACAAGATCTACTTCTACAACAAACTTTGCAAAAGCTTAATCAAATATGAGCAAGATCAATTTGAACACATATAAGTGAGAATGAGAAATGAATCGCACATAACACATAAGAAATAACCCGAGGAAAGCCTCAGCCTAAAACCCCAATCTCTATATTATCATAAAAGTGGAAATATGTTCAAGTTACAAAAAGAATCAGCTCTCAAGCTATCCTGCTCTTTCTGCAATCAAACAATATTGCTCATAGACAGTCAGAGGCTCTCCCAACCTTCTTCTCTGCCCTCTAAGCCTCTTATTTCCTTGCGCAGTTTTTTCCTGGGGTCTAGTGCTTCCACTTGTGTGAATTCCCACCTCACACTGCTCACTTGGCTTAGAAATAACTGCACAAACCTGAAGGAGATAATTCCTTTTGCATGAGTTTCCTTTATAGGAAAAATCTTCAAACTGAAAGTACATTGTCCCATCATCTTATCTCAACTGGTTCTCTGACTAAACTGAAATGCACAAGTTATTTATGAGAGAATATTCAGTTATCTCATGTGCAACAGTTACATGCATGCAAGCATTAACTAACTGAATTCACAATTAATTCAAAAAACTGTTTGAATTAATCTAACTGGACTTGAATCAGTTAACTGAGCCAACTAATTACAACTCAATATTACAACTCATCCTTATCTCTTTAACTGATGAATAAATTCCTCAATCAATGGAGAAACTGTTGCATGTCCCCACATAGACTTCATGTTTGATTTTCTACAACTAAATAACTCATGGTGAATTAATTAATTATTTTACGAACAACTGCTAAGATCAAATTCAAATTTTACTTCTCAATTTTAGTTTAGGGACTAACTAAAATTGGAATCCATCCCGAAATGCTATTTATAGCACTTCCATTTTTCATTCCTTGTTGCTATGTCTAACACTAGTACCCGAACTTCTATTTATAGCAGTGCTATTTTTAGCATTTCTTGTTGCCATTTTCAACACTCCCTCTCAACAAGAAAGGGATTATCAGTAAACCCAATCCTGTCTTTGTGGAACTCGAACTTGGATTTTGACAATGCCTTCGTCAAAATATCTGCATCCATTTCTTTGGTCGAAACATACAGCAACAACATGATCCTCTTGACCACATAGTCTTGAAGATGGTGATATTAGATATCAATGTGCTTGGACCTATCATGAAAAACTAGATTCTCAGGGAGTTTGATACAACTCTGATTATCATAGTAGATCACTGTAGGATCCATCCTCTGACCAAACAATCCCACTAGAACCTTTCGCATCCAAATGGCCTCACATGCAGCCTGACTAGCAACCATGTTTTCAGCCTCTGCTGAGCTAAGTGAAACTGATATATGTTTCGTGTTGTACCAGGAAACTGCAACTGAACCAAGGTTGAAGATTCCTCCAAAAGTGCTCTTCTGGTCTGATGGACTCCCTACCCAATCCGCATCTGTGAAGCCCTGAAGCTTCACTCCCTCTGTCTGTTTGTACCACAATCTGAATTGAGATGTTCCTCTGAGGTATCTTAGCACATGCTTCGTTGCCTTCCAAAACAACTTGGTAGGTTGAACCATAGCTTCACTCAGCTAGTTCACCGCAAAGCATAAGTCGGGTCATGTGTTCACCAGATACATAAGTGAACCCACCAGCTGCTGATAAACAGTAGCAGCTACTACCTCACCTTAAGTAGCATCCTCCTTCCTCCAGTTCCCAGCTAGAGGAGTCTGCATGGGCTTGCACTTCTCCATGTGAAAGCACCTGAGTATCTCATTGGAATACTTGCCTTGAGACACAAATACTTTACCTTCTTTTTGTCACACCTCCATGCCTAGAAAGTAGTGCATAAGACCCATGTCTTTCATTTCGAACTCTCTTGCAAGGTCCTCCTTGCAAGACTGTATCAACTGATCATCACCTTTCAAAATGAAATAATCGACATAAAGAACAATGATCAATGGTTTACCTTCTACCATGATGTGGTAAAGGTTCGCATCTACTTCACTCTTGGTGAAGCCCAACCTGGTGAAATAGTTGTTGATCCTGGTGTACCAAGCACGGGGTGCTTGCTTTAGCCAATACAAAGCACTCTTGAGTCGGCACACATGTGACTCACAATCGAAGGTCTTGAAACCCTCTGGCTGCTCAATGTACACTTCCTCCTCAATCTTCCCATTGAATAATGTTGTCTTCACATCCATCTGGTGGATCTTCCACCCCATCTGAGCTGATAATGCCAACATTGATCTAATTGATGAGTACCTTGCTACAGGAGCAAAAGTCTCATCGTAATCGATCCCCTCGATCTGTGAGAAACCCTGGGCAACAAACCTTGCCTTATGTTTCTCAACACTACCATCATTTGTCTGCTTTACCTTGTAAAGCCATCTGGAACTCACCACTGACTTACCCTGAGGTCTTGGTACAACATCCCACACACTATTTCAAATGATAGAGTCGTACTCCTCTACCAATGCATCAACCTAGATTGTTTGATGCACTGCCTCCTCAAATGAAGAAGGTTCGGTATCTACACACTCCCCAACTAGGGCCATGTACCCAGTGTACCGCTTGGGTGACCTCCTTTGTCTGTGCTAAGAAGATGGCTGTCCCACATTCTCCGGCGCATCCAGCATCAACTTGTCAGCTTCGCTTGAGTGTTTCCGCCCATCTATGGAAGTATCAACATGAGTGGATGTCTCCACTCCTAGATCCTATGCATGTGGCTACTCCACATTAATTTGAAGCTCCTCCTCCTTAGGAGCTTAAAGTTCCTCGTCTGCATACAACTTGAGCTACCTCTCAAGTGATAATCACATCGCTTTCTGCTCATTGAACTTCAGATCCTTGCGTACCACAGTCCTCTGAGTGGAAGGCAGGTACACCCGATAGTTGTGGGGTGTATCCGTGTACCCCACAAGTATTCCCAACTCAGCTGTTGGGTCTAGCTTCTTCCTGGCATATTCGGTAACATGACAGTAAACTGATGATCCAAATATTCGGAAGTGACTTACATTAGGTCAATTCCCAAAAAAGGCCTCCATAGGTGTCTTCATCCCTAGTAAACGGTGCAGGATTCTGTTCTGCAAGTATACTACTGTATTGCATGCCTCAGCGCACAAATGCAGTGGTAGGCTTTGGCCATGCAACATCACTCGAGTTTCTCCCACAATCGATCTGTTCTTCCTTTCAGCCACCCCATTATGCTGTGGGTTGTGGGGTGCCGTCAGTTCCATTTAATTCCTTCTGCAGCACAAAAGTCTTTAAATTGTTGGGAGACATACTCTCCACCATTGTCACTACACAAGGCTTTTATTTTCTTTCCATATTCTTTTTCTGCCAAGGCTTTAAACTCACAAAACCTCAAGAAGGTCTGATCCTTCTTTTGCATAAAGTAGATCCAGCATCTACGAGAAAAATCATCAATAAAAATAACATAGTACCTTTGTTTAGCAATGGAGACTGTAGAGAAAGGTCCACAAACATCTAAGTGAACTCGCTTCAAGATTGCTCCAACTCTACTGTCTCAAGGCGGAAAGGAAGATTTTGCATACTTACCCCAGGTACAACCTTTTCATGTTTTCATCTATTGAAGTTTTTCCTTGGGTAATCCAGTATAAATCTGTTGCATGATCTTCATGGCTCCATGGTGCATGTGGCCTAGTCTTCTATGCCATAGCTCACCAACCTCTTGGCTCTACACCATATTAGCTTTGGAACTTAATGCAGCACAATCATATACCTCCAGCTTGTAGCGATTCTTTACTCGAATCCCAATTCGCTTTGTCTGTCCAGTACCAATATGCCTCAGAATTACCTTTCCTTTACTAAAGACTACATCATAGCCTTTATCTTCTAGCATAGCGACAGACACAAGATTCTTATTCAGACCTGGTACATACTTTACATTAGTCAGAGTGAGGGGAGCTCCATGCTCTCTCTGAAACACAACCGTACCTTCACCTAAAACACGGTACTTTCCATCATCACCCATCTTGATCCACATTTGGATATCCTTCTCCTCCAAGGTACTGAAAATATTCTTGTCACCTGACATGTGGAATGAAGCTCCACTATCCAGGTACCACACACATCCCACCATGGATGAAACCATGCATACGATAAGCGAGAAATACAACTCAAACTGTGAGGCCAGCGCCTCACCATCAGATCCCTTCGAGGAACCCTTCTTGGATTTCTTCTATGGACAATTCGTAGCATAATGTCCCACTTCATGACAATGAAAGCATCGCACTTTCGATTTGTCAATCTTCTTCCCACCATGGGAAGAACCGGATTTGGGATGGGACGCCTTCCCTTTCCCTTTCCTCACCTTACTTGCTAAGGCTATATTTTCCTCATCATCTTGCTTCGATGAGAATCCATCTCTGGTGCTTCTTCTTATTTCCTCCTGCATCAGATTCGACCAAAGTCGTTCCCAAATTGGTAGTTTTTCTCTTCCATTAACCAAGTCTTGGTAGCTATGCCAGCTCTTAGGAAGACCGAGGAGTGCAAGAATCACCATGTCATCATCAGTGGTCGTGATCCCTACACTTCCAAGCTCATCCCTGCAGGTGGTGAGCTTTTTCAGATATGTAGAGATCATGTCACCCTTTTCACACTTGATCTTACGAAGCTTGTCTTTTAGTGCCAGCTTCCTCTGATCATTGTTATTCTGATATAGATCTTTCAATGTTTTCCACATCGAAAACAATATCTCCTTCCCATGGAGGCTCGAGGCAATGTGGTCTCGAACTCCCTCAAGGAGGATTCTCCTTGCTCTAGCCACACATTTCTTCCATTCCACCAGTTGAGTAGCATCAGTCGGCTTGGGGACTTCTTCATCAATGAAGTCCTTTAGATCGTTATCCTCTAATACTGCTTTTGTTGGGTTCCTATAATACTAGTGATTACCCCATTCCTATGGTAGTTGTACCCCTTATTAATATTGTTGTGTCCCTAGTGCCCCCATATTGTTATTACTGTGCCCCATAGAATCCCTCTATTGTTATTTTTGTGGCTTTATATTATTATTGTTAGGTTGGCTAGGTTATATTGTGACTCCTTAGGCTCCTATATATAGAAAGGAGGTTTTTTTTCATTTGTATCATCCAATAATTGTTCATTTATGTAATGTAAAGGAGGTTTCCCCCTCGAAGAGGCTGAATTCTAAGGCGTTGATCTATCTTTTCTATCTTTTCTTGAGCTGGTTTCATAACATTTGGTATCAAAGCCAAGTTCTAGGGTTTCGCTGCTCCAAATAGGTCATCGTGGCATTTTCGATATAACTTCTTTTCTACAACGTTTCAGAAGTCGGAAAAAAATATATTTTAGAAGACATCGCGCTGCAGCTCGTGTCCGAATTTCGGAGCTTTTCACGCTATATTTGCGGAAATATGATCTGAGGAAGTTGGTATTTTTGCAGACTCTTAAATTACCTTCCAAACAGGTGACCTGGGGAAAATTTTCATAACTTTCTCTCTGAGCATCGGATTGATTTTGCAAAAAGGTATAGAAAGAGAAAAGACTGTAATTTCTTCTAGATATTTTCAGAGCCAAAGGTCCAAATAGTGACACGTGGCACTTCATACAAGTTTTGCTCTTCTGAAAAGGTCTATAATCAGGTCACTGTGGGAGATTTGTCATAACTCTTCATTGGAGAATCCAATTGGGGTCAGACTGGTCGCATTGGAAAGAGGACACAGAGGGCTACCACAGGTCGCAATTTCAGAACTGGATGTTCTGAAAGTACAAAGATACATCAAAGGAAATATCGAGCTCATAAAAAGAAAAAAAAGGTTTGTAGATTTTTTTAAATTTTTGCTTAAGATTGGTTTGAAATTTTTTTTTTGAAGGAATTCAAAGGGCTAGTAGAGCATTATTATCGGTAACTGATGCCCTGAGGAAAGAAAATGCAAACACCTAGTAAGGAACCTGAAATCTCTAGCATGACTCATGAAGAA